>JAADXL010000682.1:0-19510 GCA_023337755.1 Pythium aristosporum | reverse complement strand
TATTGACGCGCTTCTCGCCAAGGAGGCGTCGAACGGCGAGGCGCTCTTCAAGGAGCACCACCGTTCGTGGGCCTTGAACGCTCGTCTTATCAACGGTGCGTCGCTCGAACTCGTCGAGCAGCTCGCCTCGCTGCCGGGCGTCGAGTCCATTCGTGAGCAGGAGATCGCCGACATCTCCAAGCCGGAGATTCAGCAGGCGAACCCGCAGCAGGAGCTCAACACGATTCAGTGGGGCGTCAGCCGCATTGACGCGACCAAGGTCTGGAGCGACGGCGTCGTCGGCCAGAACGTCGTGGTCGGCATCATCGACACAGGCGTTCGCAGCACCCACGAGATTCTCAGACGCAACATGCGCGAGTCGTACGGCTGGTACGACCCGGACAACCAGACGGCTATTCCGTTCGACAACAACGGCCACGGCACCCACGTCACGGGTACGATCGCCGGTGCCAATGGCTTCGGTGTCGCCCCTGGTGCCAAGTGGATGATGTGTGTGGGTTGCCCGCAGCGTTGCCCCGAGTTCAACCTCGTCAAGTGTGGTGAGTTCATGACGTGCCCCACCGACACCCAGGGTAACAACCAGGACTGCTCTAAGGCACCGCACGTGATCAACAACTCGTGGGGTGGCGGTGGCGGACGTCCGTGGTACCAGCCCGTCGTGAATGCGTGGCATTCCGCTGGTATTATCCCCGTGTTTGCGCAGGGCAACGCGGGTCCCAACTGCAGCTCGGCTGGCTCCCCTGGTGACTACGCCAACGTCATTGGCGTCGGTGCGATGAGCCTTAACGAGACCCTCGCCTTCTTTTCGGGCCGTGGCCCCGCAGTCGGCACTGGTATCATGAAGCCGGACATCTCGGCGCCGGGTCTCGGCATCCGTTCGTCGTGGAACGGCAGCGACACGGACTACCTCTCGATCTCCGGTACGAGCATGGCGTCGCCGCACGTCACCGGTGCGGTCGCGCTCTTGCTCAGCGCTGAGCCCAACCTCAAGTACCAGCAGGTCTACGCTCGCCTCATTACCACGACCGACCAGGCGCCGTTCAACATGTCGACCTCGACCAACCGTGGCGGTGTTGACACGTGTGGCAAAGTCAAGGAGACTGTGTTCCCTAACAACCACTACGGCTACGGCCGTCTTAACGTATTCAGCGCGTACCAGGGCCAACGTAAGACCGCGGCCCCTACTCCGGCCCCGACGACTCCCGCCCCGACGACCACGGCTCCGACGCCGGCGCCCACGCCTGCACCGACCCCGTCACCGACCCCGTCACCGACCTTCTGCGCCAAGCAGAAGAGTAAGTCGTTGTGCCAGTTCTGGCTCTGGTGCAACTGGGACAAGGCCTCCAACACGTGCGGCAACCGCTTCTAAGCAGTAGATACTTCAAGTGTGCTCGTAGCTTGCTGTGTAGTATCGAGAAAAAAATACATGCATTACCACACCATTTTTAACAGTATCCGCCGCAGTACCGATCGTTACCGGGAATCCGCGCTGGACCGACGCGCACTTCAATCGCCTTGAGCACGCCGTTCTTGACGGCCTCTTCTGGGCCGTTCTTGAGCACCACCTTGTCATGGCTGGTCGCGGCCTCAAGGAAGAACAGCCAGTGCTTGCCCGTGGTGGCGTCGGTGCCCAGTTGGCACGCAAACACTGGGTTCACAATGCCGTTCTGGCCGAAACCGAACAGGTTGAGGATCTCGCCACCTTCGCGAACTCGCACGACGGCGCCAGCGGTCTGGCTGAAGCCCACTTGCGGTACAGCGAACCACACGCAGCCTTCGGCGTCGAGTGCGATGCCGTCGCACATCAACCCGGTGTCGGCCCACACGCGGCGGTTCGAGAGCGAGCCGTCCTCGTTGATGTCAAACGCCGTGAGCAGGCACGAAAATGTCTCGGCGACAATCAGTGTCTTGCCGTCGGGCGTGATCACGCTACCATTGGGAAAGAGCATGCCCGTGGACTCGACATGGACCGAGCGGTCAGTGTCGACCCGCACAAGCGTCGTGGAGTGGGCACTCAAGGGGTCCGTAAAGTCAAAGCCAAAGTTACCGACGTACGCGCGGCCGTTCGTAGCGACCACACAGTCGTTGACGCGGTACCGAGCCACGTGAGATAAATTGGCGTACTCTTCGGGTTTGGCATCGGGTGTGGTCGGATCCACGACGAGGACACGGAGCGAATTCATCGCGGTCACGAGCATGCGATCGTCCGGGAGCCAGCCGAGCCCCGAGACAAAGTCGTCGACTTCGAGCACGGTCGTCGTGCGCTTGTTCGCGAGGTCGTACTTGAGCACTTTCTGGCCGTACATGTCGGTGAAGTACAGCGCGTTCTCGCCGACGCGGAAGCGCGGGCCTTCGCCGTACATGATGCCGTCCGCGAGAAGCTCCGCCATCGGTTCCGAGTCATTCCACTTGGAGCCAAACAGCTTGAGCACTTTAAAGCGCCGCGTCATGAAGTGCCAGAGCCAGCGCGGGGGCAGCGCGACGCGGAAGATCTTGGGTATTACGGGCACAAAGAGCTTGTCGCTCTTGGTCATTGTCGTGGAGGGCTGCGCCATGCTGACGGGGGTTGTGGCCACTGGTGGGGAGGTTGGAGAATGGAGAGAAGTGGAGCCCCTGAACGGGAATGGGAGGAGAGCTGGTACTGCAGCTGCCGGGCTTTATTATGTTGCGTCAACACGCGTGGGGAAAAACTGATCTGCTCGTGCCCACTCTTTCTAATACAGTACATGCAACTTCAACTCAGCTCTGAAAACGCATGGATCATCAATTTAGAGAGCAGTACCGGTATTTTACTGACCATCACTCTCATATGTGGTCCACATCTGTCAGTAGAGGTTGTGCGACGGTTGCGCGAAGGTGCCGATGCCGCCCGAACGTGGAGGGAGGGGAGCGCGAGGTTCACTTGTGGGTTTGCCGCCGAATGAGAATGGCCCACATGACGACGGCAACCTCGTCTTCCGCGGGCGCTCTCGCGGCCATGGCGACCGCTGCGTCTCCACGCACGCCCTCGTCAGCCTCTGGTACGCCCCGTGGCTCGATCCCCGTGAATTCGGCCTCCACAACGGCCCCGTCGCCGCGGTACGGCGCTCCCAAAGGCGGTTCGACCACGATCGAGAACGTCATGGACGAGCTCATGCTGCAGTACTTAAAGACCCGTGGGTACCAGATCACGGGGCCTGCCACAGCGGGCACGCCACAGGGCGCCTCTACGCTGTCCGCAACTGCCACGCCTGGCGACGTCATGGGCAGTCCGCCTCTTCTCGTGCTCAACGGCTCGCACGACCACACGGGCATGAACGGCACAGCCACTACACCAAGTGTGACGCCGGACGAGCGTCGACGATTTCTCGGTGTCGAGCGAATAGATAGGACGGCGTTGGCGCGACGGGGCAGTGGCAGTGGGCTCTCAGAGACGGACGCAGCCGTCGCGTCGCTCGAGCGGTACGCGCAACAGCTCGGCCTCTCGACCGAATCGTGCGCCGCGAATCACATGGTATGCAAAGGCAATAGCAATGCGGTGAATGTGATGTGATCTGACTGGTGTATTATTGTACTAGCTGTTTTACGGTCTCACTGGTGGCGACCCGTCGGCGTTCACCGAGGCGTATGCCAAGCTCACGGACTGGGTCTGCAACTCGCTTGACATGTACAAGTACGAGCTCCACGCGGTGACGTTCCCCGTGTTTGTGCACTGCTACTTGGACCTGCTCGCGAAGGGTTACATCGACGCGGCCAAGTCGTTTTTCGTGGAGTTCGCCAGCGACCACATGCGGCTCCACGTGGATGAACTGCGGCAGCTCAGTTTGATTTTCACGCCGGACCACATCCGCTCAAGCGAGTACGCACAGCAAGTGCTCCACAGCAAGTTCAATGCGCACGTGAGCTTGCTGTCATTTGAGCTGCTTCATGCGTTCCTGAGCCAAGAGAATTTGTTTCTCGTGCTCACGATCGTCAATGAGCGGATCAATTTGATCGTGACGACTAATCAGCCAGGCATGCGGATCGAAGAGCTCGAAGATGCCGCTTCCGTGGACGGACTACCGAGCATGGCGCTGCGAGAAGATCCCAAGAGCACGTACAAAACGTCGGACGATGTCGCAAGGGTGGTGGCGTCTTCCGAGGAGCCGAACGAGAGTGAGATTGGGGTGCCACTCACGACGGGCGACTACAATTTGGAGTACATGGTCCACGTGGCCGGTGGCCAGGGCAAGACGCTTGAGGACCTCCATGTCATTAAAGTGAACTGGGGCGTTCTCCCGGCGCGGAAGCTGCCACAGGATCAGGACGCCGGCGGTGGTGCGCTGGACGCGAATGGAAACAAGGTGGAGGATGATGGAGGCGCAAACGGAAGCGGAGCGGCTGGGGGATCCGCAGAGGGAGCAAGCGGTGGCGCTGATACTGGCAAAAAGGCCTCGGCGACTACTAATGAGGCGATTGACAATGGCCCGGTCGACGCGTCGTCCAATGCAAAAGGCGGTGACAAGGCGGGTGCCAAGGTCGGTGGTGCTGGTGACAAAAGTGGAGCAGCGGGCACGTCAGAGGGCCAGCGCAAGGCGAAGCGCACAAGGTCAGACACGGACGCCGACTTAGATCGACGGAAAAGTGAACTGGATACGATGGGTCCGCTGCCCGATCGAAAGAATGCGTTTAATGCGCAACTGTTGGAGCGGCTCGTGCTTCGCCAACCGACTGAGATGAAGACCCAGGCGCTGGAAGACTTGAAAGTGCGCGCATCGCTGAGCAAGTCTGCGTTACCGTCGGCTCTGTGCTTTTCCTTCGTGAACGCCGGTGGTGCCCATGTGAACAATATGTGCTTTAGTGAAGACGTGACGATGGTGGGTGCGTCGTGCGACGATGGGTCGTTCCGCGTGTGGCGCAACGATGACCAGCCGCTGGGCACGACACGCGGTGCTGTGTATCACGGCGATCTCACCGAGACGGATGAAGACGAGAAGACGGCCGTGCTGCGCGGCCATTCGGGCGCTGTCTACGGGTCCACTTTCTCGCCCGACAATCGGTTTGCGCTCACGTCGTCGGGCGACTCGACTGTGCGGCTGTGGAGTTTGGCAGCCAAGAGCAACGTGGCGATCTACCGATCCCACGAGGGCTTCCCCGTGTGGGATGTTCGGTTTGGTCGGTACGGGTACTACTTTGCGTCCTGTTCAATGGATCGCACAGCACGATTCTGGAGTACGGACCGCATGACGCCGCTGCGCGTGTTCGCGGGCCACTTGTCGGATGTCGACTGCGTGGAGTTCCATCCAAATCACAACTACATTGCGACGGGCTCGAGTGACAAGACGGTGCGACTGTGGGATATCCAGACGGGCAAGTGCGTGCGCATTTTCACGGGCCATTTCCACGGTGCCAGCAGTCTTGCGTTTTCCAGTAACGGCCGCTACCTGGCGAGTTCGGGCGAGGATCAGTACATCAACATTTGGGACCTGCAGGCCGGCAAGCGGCTCGAGACCCTGGTGGGCCACCGGTCCATGGTTACGTCGCTGAGCTTCAGCCAGGAGAGCACGATTCTCGCGAGCAGCGGCATGGATTCTACCGTGCGCCTCTGGGACATGCAATCGGTCGTTGACAAGCCACTGCCGTCTGCCGTTGCGCCCGTGACACCGCGTCCTTTCCGACAGACATCGACCACTGGGACGTCAGTGTCTTCGTTGAGCTACGTGCGACCAGTTCACATGGTGCGTCCGAGCGCTGTTCAAGACCTGCCGCCGTCCCGGTTCCTGCTCAAGACGCTGCGGTCCAAGCACACGCCCATCTACCGCGTACAGTTCACGCCGCGCAACCTCCTGCTCTCGGGCGGCGTGTTTCTACCCAAGACGGACGCATGATCGTGCATCTGTTGAGACTTAGTCAGGAGGAACCAAAGCGTCCTCATATTAAACACCTAGAAACAACAGACTCTTCCTCCTCGGTCACCATGGACTGATCTCTGTCCCTCCATTCTCTCCCTTCTTACTTGCGACTGGACAGCGTTGTGATCGCGAGCACCGTGGTGGCGACACCGATGGCGGCTGCGGCAACGCGCAGCGCGAGCGTGGTCTGCTTTTCCAGCGCCTCCACCCGTTCGAGCACCGCCGCGACCGACCGCGCAGCGTACTTGCCCAGCACATCGGCCTCCAGATTGACCAGGTCGCCCACCTTCTTGAGCGGCAGGATCACGCTCGTTTGCGTGTGCGAGATGAGCATGATGTTGAACCAGCCTTCGACCGCGTTCACTTCGCACACGGTGAGGCTCGTGCCGTCGATCGCAATGTAGCCCTTGGGCACAATGTCCTTGAGGATCGCCGACGGCGTGCTGATCTTGACCCAGAGCGAATCGTGCTCGCGCGTGAACGACAAGATCTTGCCCGTGCCGTCAACGTGGCCCTGCACGAAGTGGCCGCTGTTGCGCGCGTCCACGCCCATGCTGCGCTCCACGTTCACCTTGTCGCCCGACGTGAGCGAGCCCAGGTTCGTGCGACGCAACCTACGAAATGCACCACCATCGATATCCTCGTTACGCTTCTCCTCGACACATCACGATACCATATATATAAAAACGCACGTTTCCGGTGCGACTCCAAACGAAATGAGGTCGCCGTCGATCTCGGTCGCGGTGAGGCACGTGCCGTTCACGGCAATGCTGCAGCCAATGTACGCGCCCTCTAGCGCGACCGTGACGCGCACGACGAGCACCCAGCCGCGACCACGCTCGCCGTCCCACAGCAGCAGGTCATCGCGCTCCTCCATTCGCACGACCGTGCCAATCTCCTCGATGATGCCCGTGAACATGGTGGTCGTCTCTCTGTCGTTTCGTGAAAATGCGAACTGACCCGGCACGCGCACTTTTCTGTGGAGCTCCTCAAAACGAGAATGATGGTCTAGAGATGAACGGTACAGTATCTGCAAGTCTCACGTGAATCGGATTCGAAAGGGATTACGTGATTTCGTGCATGGAGTGTATGTGACGTGGCGGGAGCGATTGCCTCATCAGTAGGCCGCGCTGCTGGCCGTGCCCTGCATGATCTGGACGCCCGAGCTCGTGCCAAGGCGCGTGGCACCGAGCGCGACCATTTTGGCAGCGTCCTCGGGCGAGCGCACGCCGCCGCTGGCCTTGACCTGCTTGCCCGCCGGCTTGGCCAGCGCCGCCATGATCTTGACGTCTTCCTCGCTAGCACCTGCGCATGAACAGTTTAGCACACTGAACGATGCCATCACACCACGGGCATCTCATACGACAAGCGTACCACGCGTGGAGAAGCCGGTCGAGGTCTTGATAAAGTCAGCACCGGCCGTTATCGCGAGCTCGCTGGCCTTGGCGATCTGCTCGTTCGACAGCAGCGCCGTCTCGAGAATCACTTTGCTGACGGCGCCGCGCGCTTTACACACGGCGACGACCGCGCAGATGTCGCGCAGTACATAGTCGTACTCGCCCGCGACCATGCGGCCAACGTTGATGACCATGTCGATCTCCTCCGCACCGGCGTCGAGACACGCCTGTGCCTCAAACGCCTTGACTTCGGGCAGCGTCGCACCAAGCGGAAACCCCACAACGCAGCACACCTTGACGTGGTTATCGAGCTTCTTATCGGCCTTGGCCGCATCCAGAGCCTAGGCATTGACCATAGAGCTGTCAGCCATGATCTGAGCCGTGCCGCTTCACTGTACTTTGGCGATCGCACCTTTCGAGCGAACGACGCGTACGATGCGTTCACGCACACGGAGCAGAACGCGTGCTCGGCCGCTTCCTCACAGAGCGTCGAGATTTGCGCTGGCGTCGCGTCGGCCTACACAAGACAAAAAATCAGTCTGTGTTCGTCGAGATGCAGATCATTACGTGGCGCGTCCATAAGAGCCGCCTGTACCTTGAGCAGCGTGTGGTCGATGAAGCGGTTCATTGCGCTGTCTACGTCCTGGTAACTGGGGAAATGGCGCGTGGCTCCAAGTGCACGTGCATTCGCTGGGCAGGCAATGCGACAAAGGCCATGCACTCTCATCGGAGCTCCTCGCATTCAGGGTACATATTTTCAACCAATCAATATCGTCTATTGAAGTACACGTGACCGGCAGGAAGTCCAGACTGTGAAGTGGAGCCTTTGGAGGCGAGGGCAAAACTTCAAGTGAGGAGGAGGGTTTCGGGATTCGCTGTGTCGGGAGTACAGTTGACAAGGCACACGTCGTTGTGCGTTGGGTTCCGGCGCCCATGTTGCCGTGTTGATTGGTATCTACGGCCCGGAATCTGTTCCAGATCATGCGAATAGGAGGGGCTCAAAGAAAGCTCCATGTATAGTGCCACCAGAACACCGCCACGGCGTCGATCGCCGTCCATCCCAAGCTGGTCGCAGTTCAAGGATCCTTACGCATCTCAAGCGAGTCCGGTCACTTGACGCAAAACTCCATGCAGGTGTTTGATATATCAAAATGAAACAACTCCAGAATGTTCGTGAGTTGGAGGCTCATCACTGATTAGTGAGCGTATCGACTGTTGACGTCTGTAACTCCGAGCTGCGGTAGAATTATGAGCCGTTCCGCCACTCGTGAACAGTGGGAACATATGTAAAGCATTCTTATGAGTACTCCAAGCAAAAAGATACCCGCAACAAGGCGGAGCACAACGTATCAATGTACTGCTAACCGACAGAGAGTACCAGGCCCGCATTATAGGTGTTCGTGCTCGAGAGCCAGAACTGACGCGACATCTCGCAGTCAAGCTGGGGCCGGCGTGGGTGGTAGGAGTCGGAGAGAGGCTAGAGTAGAGAAGCCGGTGTGGTCGATGTCGCGGCCGTGCGCTGGCCCTTGTACGCGCCGAACGCGTTCACGCGACCATAACCGTATTGGTAGTTCGGGAACACGGTCTCCTTGATGCTCCCACACGTGTCGGTGGCTCCGGGGCCAGGATCAGTCGAGAGCGAAGGGGCGAAGTTGCTCTGGTCAGTCGTTGCGGTCAGACGAGCGTAAACCTGATCGTACTTGAGGTTGGGCTCAGCACTGAGCATCAGTGCGATCGTGCCGGTAACGTGAGGGGCCGCCATGCTCGTTCCAGAGATTGTGTCGTAATCCGTGTCACTCCCGTTCCAGCCTGATCGAACATGGAGCCCCGGAGCAGAGATATCCGGCTTCAAGATACCAGTGCCGACGGCCGGGCCGCGGCCCGAGTACCACACAAGAGTCTCGTTCTGGCTCATCGCCCCGACGCCAATGACACTGGAAAAGTCGCCAGGCGACGCGGCTGAGCTACAGTTCGGACCAAGGTTACCGATGGAGAAGACAGGGATAATACCAGCGGCCCGCCAAGCATTCACGACGGGATGGAAGGCGTTGACATTGCCTTCAAAAAAGCCCCACGAGTTGTTGATCACATGCGGCGCCTTGGAGCAGTCCTTGTTGTTGCCCTGGGTGTCGGTGGGACACGTCAAGAACTCACCACACTTGACAAGGTTGAACTCGGGGCAGTCTGACGGGCATCCCAGGCAGGACATCCACTTGGCACCTGGAGCGACACCGTAGCCGTTGGACCCAACCATTGTCCCCATCGTGTGAGTACCGTGACCATCCATGTCATGCGGGAAGGCCGTCTTGTTGTCTGGATCGTACCAGTTGTATGACTCGCGCATACTGTTCTTGAGGATCTCGTGGGAGCCGCGGACACCCGTGTCGAGGCTACCGACCACGATGTTTTGGCCGTTTGTTCCATCGGCCCACACCTTGGTAGCCCCAATGCGGTCGATGCCCCACTGAATCTCCTGGGGCTGCTCCTCGAAGTTCACTGGGTGGCTCTCAGGCTTAATAATGCGGCCAACTAGCTGTTCACGAATGGATTCCACGCCCGGCAGCGCAGCAAGCTTCTCGACCAGTTCGAGCGACGCACCGTTGATGAGTCGAGCGTTCAAGGTCCACGAACGGTGGTGCTTATCAAAGAGCGGCTGACCACTTGTCGCCTCCTTGGCGAGAACCGCGTCAATCTCCTTCTGGCTTTCCGTCGCCAACAAGTCGAGCTGGTTCACCATCGTCTCAATCTTTTGGCCACGCGTCGCGAACGAAATCGACTCAAGGTCCTTGAGCGACTCATTGGGTTTGGTCTTCATAGTGACGACAATGTCGACCTTGTTTGCCTCCTGGAGCTTACGGTGGACGCTCTGATGCACAAGCACGGGGGCGGCGTTGGCCGAGGCGAAAGTGACCGCGGCGAGGACTGCGAGCGTGAGTTGAAGGTTCATCTTGAATGGTGTGATGCTTGGGAAGTGTTCCGCTTGAGCTCAAGGTGGCAAATGAGGGTGTGAGCGGACTTGCTGCTACCGCCCAAAGCCTCTGGCTCCCAGTCTCTGCTCGGCGAAGCGCTACTGTAGTTAGTGGGCGCGAGCGTCGTGGTCATAGACAGTATGTCTTCTGTGTGCGGCGTAGTACAATTGCGGGGCCTCCGACTTGACAAGAAGGTACATTCAATGAGTCTGAAAACGATGTGGATGGGATGAATGATTTTGTCCGTTGTTCGCGGGATTATTGCACAATCTGTTCGGGAGATAAGCAAGCTTGGTGCTATAGACGAAGCGAGTGGGATGCACCATCATAGAACATGTAGATACCATCTTTCATAACCTGCCCAATTCAAGAGAGAATCGAAATCGGCGTTCACCCGAGAAAGCAGGCGTGTCTATTATTCATTGGCAATACTGCTCTCCTCGCATTCTCGTGCAGCCCATGCACCCGCAGTGCGGCATTTTCTATAATATTTCGAAGTAATAGTTGAAGTTGTCTTGCTCATAGAACTTGATGGTATTCGAACATATCACAAACGACACAAAAGACCACACATTACTGTATACACTACTGGATGCTGATGCCGGTCAAAAGTCTGCTCAACGCGGATATCTAGGGACCGAGAACTTCGACAAAACTTGTTGGTAAGAACGTACGACGTAGAACTTCGAACATATGCACTCGTGAGCCACGACATGAGCTGTCTCGTCTAAGCCAAAAGTGTTCCCGGCGGGAGACTCCATGACCCATCGATTGGAGTAATGGCCTCACTAGATACTCGTACCCTCAACCAACCGCAGCAGGATGACCAAGGATTCTCACCAGATGAACACCACCGGCGCGCGCATCGATGAGATGCTTTCTGTTGTTCTCCCTTACACCCCCACAGCGTCAGGAGGTTTCAACTGGCAAATGGCTTTTAATGGTGGGTTCCACTCGATGCAAAGTGGGCTGAATGGTAGGCGCCGCTGACGTCACCAAGGATCTCTTTGTTGGGATGGGTAAAGCCACCTGTGCAAAAAAGGGGGTGGTGACCCCCCACGCACACACACAATATTGTACGGTAGATACTATTTTAAGGGAAAATTGCGAAAGGTGATACAAATCGTGAATCCTTGCACAAGGTGATACAAAGATACAACAAACTGTTGGAAACAAAAGCACACGGTAAGCTAACGGAACATACTGATATAAACAAGAAAACTGGTACACTGTACCATAGTAGTGGTAATATTCAGAGGTTGAAGTTGCCTTCTGACTGGGTGCCTGCACTCCACGGATCCGACGAAGATACCGAAGGTGAAGTCGGTATATCGGTATTTTCACTTCCCCCATGTACTAAGGAAGCAATTAACGTCGGTTTTTGACTTCCCTGCTGATTCTTCGTCCGTTACGTGAAGTACTTGTTGCCCTTCGCGAAGAAAACTTCACCTTTTGGAAATTCAAGCTGAACGTTCTTCGTTTATCGCAGCTCTCATTGGTTAAAAATGACGGTATTGCCGCGCAGCGACCTTTGGCGGGAACCGCCCAAAGATCGCCACCGTTAGGAATGCCGAGCGATCCGAAACCCCGCTCATGCGCTACGCTGTGGATCTCCTGAGCGACTTTCTACTCCAGCTCGCGCAAGTGCGATCGGTGGGCCGCGCAGCCAGGATTCTCATTCCTGAATCGACCACGTGCTCACCATCAGGAATACCAGCTCAGCTTCCAGCTTCACCAACCAGCAACCAACGACCAGCATCCAGCAACAACGCCGCGATGAGGATCCCAGCCGCTGTCAAGAACGCTATCGAAGGATTTGTCTCCCCTCAAGATGGGTTTGAGGTCTTTCCGCCGAAGCCCACCGAGTCGTCCTTTATCTACAAGTGGGGTGTCCGCATGAAGGGCAAGCTGCGCAACGGAGAAGCTTGTCTCGGCTGGGTATGTCTAGCTGGCCAGCATTGCCGTGAGAACATCAACTTCATGGTACTGTACGGTGGCAAGACGTCAGCGGCGACCAAGCACTTGAAGGATGTGCACAACATCGCATCGGCAAAGTACGCTGCTGAGCTCACCCGCAAGCGCACACGTGAGGAAGAAGTCGAGGACATCAAGCGCTCTGGGCTGGTGCAACAAGACCCGAAGCGCGTTCGTATCCTCCTGGAGACGAAGAGAATCATCGTGAACAATCTCCCGTTTTGTCACCCGGAGTCGAATGCCGGGGCGTGTTTGATCAAGTATGCCTCAAGGATGAGTTCCAGGAACCTGTCAATGCCAAGATGGTCAATCATGCAATTGTGGAGCTGTATGCTACTGCGAAGGAAGACGCAACGTGCATTCTCCGCGAGAACGACATGACGACGACGAAGCTTCTCACTGCCGTCGTGGATTTTTGGACATGCAAAGTGCAGCATGCCAAGTATCTCGGGTTGCAAGTGTATTTTGTCACCAAAGACTGGCGTCGCGAATCAATTCTTCTTGGCGCTCGGCGATTTGAGCCAACGTACGGCGACCGCGTCGGTGGCATCCGTCGCCCATTTCGCCGTTGGCTCGAGCAAATGCTGACGGACTTCGGTCTTTCAAGCGCCAACCTCTTTGGTGGCATGAGCGATGCGGGCCCAGACGTCAAGTGGATGCTCCAATCGGGACTTAACTTGCAGTGGGAATGGTGCTTGGCGCACCTAAGCAATGCTGCCGCCAAAACGGCGTGCGGCCTCGTCAACAACAAGAAAGATTCGAAGAATCCAGGTATGACTGAGCTTCTCGACAAGGTCTGCAAGACCGTGCGACAAGTTCGGGATAGCGAAGTATTGGGCGACTTGTTTAAAGCTCTATGTGAGATGGAAGGTCATGAACGAGCGACGATGCTCATCGACTACAAGTCCGATTCGTGCTCGCAGGTCGACAGCCTTCTCCACCTCTACAGACTTCGCCTCCAAACGCTCAATACGGCTCGCCCTCTACGAGACTATCGCTCTACGCCCACCCAGCCTGCGCACTTCGGCACAAATGAGCTCACGCCAATCGTGCAGAAGACTCGTGAACTACTCGCAGCTGCGTTTGACAAGAACTTTTTCTCTCGCTACACCGACCGGAGCAAGCTTCGCCAGCAGTCATTTGTCTTCGAAATGCAACTCCTGCTCTATCCGACCTTCAAAACTCTCGACCTCAACTTGGCGCTCGCTACACGGCTGTGCTACGCAAAACGAGACAGCAACAGAGACGCGTGTGAGCGTATGGGCAATCTTGTCCGTGACGCTGTGATCGGCAAGGCCCGAGCTATTATGCTCGCGATGGCCGCCGATGAGCCGTTACCTCCAGTGGAAGCCGCAGTGAGCCTGAACGCAAGCGACGATGAGATCTTCGAGATGTTCGGCGCTATCTCACAACCGCAGCTGAGCGACGACGTTCGCGAAGGGTAGATAGATGAAGAAATCCAACGATGGCGAGCGGAACCCGCGGCACTCGGGGTGCTCGAAGATGGAGCTGTGGAGAATATCCTCCAGTTCTGGCAACGTCAGGCTGAATCCGGCAACTACAAGTACTTGCCAAAGCTGGCCCGTGCGGTTTTTGCCCTCCCATGCTCGTCCGCGCAAATTGAGCGCGACTTTGGTTCGAGCGGGCTTATGGTTCGCGCCCAGCGGGCGAATCTTTCATCCTACAACATCGAGATGAGCACATTTCTGAGCTGCAATCGTTCGCTGATCAACGTCGCGCAATGTCGTCGGATCCCTCCGCGCGAGATCAGCAACCACATTCCGTCTCACATTCTTGTTGGGGCACTCGATGACGACGACGAGGACGAAGAATTTGGATCGCAACTGGCGACGTACTTTTCTGGGGCTACTCTCGGCGACGACGACGAGGACACCATCTAGCAGACACAACAGCAAGTGTGACAATTGTCTAGTATCAGTCTGAGATTGAAGAAGCAGCCGACATGATGATTCTCTTTGAACAATAGATTGATTTCCCGTGAGATTGATGAATGGATCATGATTTAAAGACGGAGTGTGGAGTTTGAACAAGTACATGTATATATGAGCGGTGTCCATCCACACGTGCAATTCAGCCCCTTCTTCGCATGTTGTGCCATTATCTAAGCCCGCACAACGGCGCCATTCACCTGCCAACAGTATCACACTGTATCAGCATATCCAACGTGCACGTGCTAGACATGGCAGAGAACTTACCTGGTCCCTGCAAAGTTGAGGCTCGAAGACGGGGGCCAAACAAACGTCTTGGCTTCGTCGAACAGAACTTCAGCAAATTCGCGTCTCGACTGGAGAGGCGATCCAAATCGCATTCGACGATCGACACGCTCCTGCAGCTGACGCGGCAACTTCTCCATCACAACGCCGATAAGCGTCTTCAGCGGAATAGTTACATTGTTCTCGCCTCCCATTGCTGCCGGAGTCGTCAAGCCAAGCAAGACGTTCTCGACACCCACGAGAATACTTTCTGCCTTTTCCTTGCTGGTGCGCGCGAGCGGGTCGACTTTGATTTCGGCAAACTTGCGCTCGAGGACTGACACGTCTTGGTTCTCTTCTGCCACTTTGCGGACTAAATGACTGAGTATCTGAGAGTCTGAGTATCCGTCCGGGCACTCGACCAATCGAAGATACTGGAGCACAGCCGGAGACACAAATGCCGTCCAATTGGATGCCCCGCCAAGCTTGCGGTAATCGTCGTACTCACGTAGAAAACGCTGCATTTCTTCCGTCCGAGTCGCGTCTAGTGTTGAAGGGGCCTTCAACGAACTTGTACGGAGAGGTTGTTGTTCCACTGAGCGGGCTCGGGATGCCAAGATCGCGCGTGGATTGATGATCACGCCGGTCTCGAAGTCAATATCGTGGGTGACTTGGTTAATCTCTTTGCGTGGTTCGGGCAGCTTTGCGACTTGAAGGCTGATAGTACGATCCACTGACGGTTGCAGCTTGGGAATCGCCACTTCTTGATCACGCGCGTGGCCCACCGCTGAGCAGAACAATGGCGGGTGCAATTGAGATCTCACCGACTCACAACGGCGCAGCTCGCGATCAAAGTGAGCCTCAACTCGTGCGTTGGCCTCAGCGATGAGCCCGTTCACAGCTGGCCGCAAGACGGTCTCGATCTTTGTCCGCAGCACAGTCTCAATGGCCTCGTTCACGATAGTCACAGCACGCGACATGAACTTCACTTCGAGCTGTTGAAACTTGCCTTCGAGTTCTTCAGCGGTGATACCACGGCTTCTCGCGTCACTTTCTGCCTGGCGCTCACTACGTGCCTGTCGCTTGACCGTATCGTCGACGGCAACATGGACGAGTGGTTGGATCTTTGCAATAAAATGCTCGCGAACAAACTCATCAAGCTTGGTCACCAAAGCGTCGTTGATGTTCCCGCGGACGGCTTCTTCAGCGAGTCTTGCCACAGTTGCTTGGATACGTTTAGTAATTGCTTGACCGCCAATGTCCTCCAATTGCTTCGACACAGCGGACTCGACGCGCGGCCCCAGTTTTTCTTCGAGCGCGCGATCGACGCAAACATCCTTTCGAAGTAGGCGTGCCGCGCGGAAATCCTTCAACGCTCGCTCGAGACTATCGCTTGTGCGTTTGTCGACAACGTTACAGTGCGTCTCAGCTCGAACAACAGCATCGGAAACGATCGAGTCAGCACGGCTCCCAATGGCCGCAAGTCGTCTCCCAATATCATTCGACAAGCGTCCTTCAGCTTGCACGATGAGCTTCTCTGCTTGAGAGGTCGCCGAGAGAACGGCGCTGTCGTAGCTTCGCTTTTCACTCTCGATGAGCTGTCGCGAGAGGTCCGCTCGAATTTGCATCAGCTGCTTCTCGCTCCGAGAATCATCTCCTTGGTCAACCGAACGAGATGTCGCTAGTGCACGGGTGATGGACTGCTCAACTTTCTTGTCCAAATCCGATTGTGCTTCTGCGCGGAGTTGATCCAAACGCGTCAACGTCACATCTTCGATGTACGCCACTCCTTTGGTACCGACTTCATTGACGGCATCGGCGAGCTGAGCTTGAATTCGCTGATGGATCTCAGTCGTGAATTGATTGAGGCGCTCTTGAGCAGCTTGCATGGCTTGGGCGTGCGCACGCGAGTGCGCATCGACAAGCGCGTGTTGGATCGCTTCTCCCAGACCTCGCCGGGTCTCCAGAGCGTGCTCGTTCGTGTGGGCCTGGACAAGGGCTTGAGCTGTGGCGTGCAGACGGGCTTCTGTTTCAGCAAACGCCTGCTGCAAACGGGCTTCGTTGTCGCGATTCGTCGCTGCTTGAACGATCACTTGCGCTTGCATTATGTTGAGCATTTCTTGTTGAACTCGCGCTCGCTGGTCGCGTTGCTCTCCTCCGCAGTCACGGACGTGGTCTACTCGAGCAAGCTCGCTGGTGACAATTTCAATCGGGGCCTGGGCTGTTGCTGTATCCTCCATGGAGACAATGTCTTCCATCGAGACACTGCGTGAAATCGGGTGCGACGTTGACCGAGGAGCCTCGAGCGATGTGGAGCGAGACAACACTGCCTTCTTCTTTGTCATGGACCTGGTCTGCATCTTGGCCGTGCTTGGAGAATGGAGAAGATCTTCAAGCGACACAAGCGCGCCCCATGGTGCTGGAATCTGGAAAGATCGCCGCCATGTATTATCTGCCAATGATGATTTTTTGTTTTTCCTCCAATCAGACCAGCCAAAACCGAAGTTTGGCGAATATCTACTAACTTGTGTTATATTTCACTCCACTTAACTCCGAATTTGACGAAGGGTCAAAAGGGGGGGTGGGGAAGCGACTTCGGAACAAAATTCTACTTCGCCTATTTCTGGGGGAAGTGGCTTCTCCAAAACTTCGTCGGATCCGTGCTGCACTCTGCCGGAGTGGTGTAGGGACTCAAACTGTGTGCTGAGTAGCGTGGGTTCAAATCCCACATTGGTTGCTTGAGGTATCTCGCGACAGCTTGAGGTAATTGTCGTGTACAAGTACTCATCCGGATCAGAGACATTGTAAGCCGTGCCCGGTGCAGCACGCTCCACCTTCGGGTGAGTCTCATTGATCAAACCGGGAAAACGTTGATAGGAGAATGTACCACCTATCAGCGCGATCCATTGGTTGTTCGGATGAGTCGGATGGGATTTCACTCTCTTAGAGTGTTCCTTGGGTACGCACGTTCTCGGTTAGCATGTCGTAACACCATCAGCATCCGCGAAAATGAAGATCCCTTTATTATGAAACCCTACTTTTGGTTACTCTTTGGTATCCATGCAATCTTTGTTGCTTTTTAGACACCTCCTACGACCCGGTAGCGCGACACGAAGCCTTGTTATGACCGGTCTTGCCGCAGCGACTGCATTTATACGGCTCCCTGGCTTTTCCTCCTGTTTCTCCACGCGAACGAATGCGTCTCTTTCTTGGTCTCCCAGCCTGACGTACGCACGCAGCGGGTTTAATTGTCCTGTCTCGTACCAGCTGTGAGTCCTCTGGTAGTACAATGGCCCCCAGACTGGTCGCAAACGTGTCGACTTTGTAGCAGTCGCCAAATAGGTCGTACACACCGGTCATGTCCTCCTTAGCCTTCAACACGGCAAGGATGTGACGACACGGTAACTTCTGCTGCTTCCATGTTTTGCAGGAACACCTGGCTGGATAGACGACGACTTCTCTCTGCTTGAGCGGGTATTTCGAGTGCGAAACGAAGGCGACATGCTCCGAGCTGAACGTTGCAACGTAGTTCTTGCTCTGCTTCAATTGTTCTTGGAATTTGTTCTCGGCACGAGGCGTGACTTTACATCCTTTCTCCATCCACTCCTCGCAGTTTGACGCACGCTTATAGCACTCGCCCATCAATATCGTCGCGTACGCCTTGAAGTACTCGTACGGAAGCATCATCCTTGGCTTCAAGCGCAGACTCTTCGCTTACTCACTCTCAACGAAATTGGTTGTGCGCCATCCATACTGTGGGACGCTGTTATAGTGTGGGTGCAGCGTCCACTGGGCAGGTGGGATGGCTTCCAGGCTAGCAGCAGCACGCCGGTTGACTTTCTTGAGTCCTTCAAGAGCTTCAGTGAACTTTGCAGCTGTCTTGGCACCGTTGGCTTTCCATACGTACGCGTCCTGTGTCACCGCCAGTCTGATGCTCTTGTCCGCTTGGAGATTTCCTGAGAGAGATAAATACATGAATCGGATGTCCCGCAAACATGTTGAGATCACGTACCGATCGAATGGCGCACACAAAACACGTTGAAAATGTCCTGGGCCTTCGCAGCCGAGATGAGTCCCTGATGACGATCGCTGAAAACCGGACACACCGATAGTGGAAACCCATGCTGCATCACGTGCCCGAAAAACCATGCGTAGTTGTCATAGTTCTCCACGGGGACTAATGCGACTGCTGCAACCTGATTGCTGAAGTTGCCGTCTCGACTGACGAGCACGAGTTGTACACCGTTGTACCCACGATGCTTCATGTGAGCTGCATCCACCCTGGCCTGGTAGAAACCAATCGGGATTTAGCACCATAATGGCACGGTGGAATCGGTTCATATCATCACGCTGCACTTCGGTGAATGTGCCGGGGTTGAGACTCTGAAACTCCATCAAGAAGTTGGGGAGATTTTGGATGGTACTGGGGTCTTCAGAAAATATCTGCGCAAGTACTGCTTGCTTGGCGCGGTACATCACGTGCTCCGAGCTCACAGCTTCAGTCTGATCCTTGACTAAAGAGACGAGTTCCTTGGCAGAAGTTGATGGGTTAGCTGCGACAGTCGCCCAGACAATCGAGTCGTTCTGTAGCTGCTTGGCAGACGGCTTGGCTTCCACCACACAATTTTGATGTTCCAGACACCCGCCGGTGACGTGCCAGTCGCCCGGGCCAGCCTTGGACCTAAAGCGTGCCAGGCAGACGAACCACGGCCACTCCGTCTCTGTACTGTCACAGACCAAGCGACGGAACGTCCCTCCCTTGACGGCAACACGGGCACACTTTCCTTGCACAAGCGCAATGTTCTTCACCGCCTGGACCGCTTCCTTGCCCGTCTCCCAACGCAGTGTCTTCAGTTCATCGAGTTCCATCGTCACCGATCTGCCGCAACTGCTGATGTGGGGCGAGCTGCTGAAGTGGGGCGAGGTGTTTCAAGAGCCGTCGTGAATCTATTTTGGATGTGAACCCATCTCGTCGAAAATTCTCTGCGAAGTTATTTTTGGTGTTCCACCAAGTGTTTAAAACAGTCTTTGTATCACCTTGTGCAAGGATTCACGATTTGTATCACCTTTCGCAATTTTCCCCTATT
>JAADXL010000681.1:0-19548 GCA_023337755.1 Pythium aristosporum | reverse complement strand
TGTTGCGAATATCCGACCAATCCATCGGTGTCTGCTTCCGTGAGCTCCATACGATTCGAACTACCAAATCTAAGGGATTATACATTTCGTTCAACCTCCTGCCCAGACTATCCTACATTGTTTGTCGATGTAAATAAACTCAAATTTGGAGCGATTTATACATGCTTAAGATCGAATTGACCATGGATAACCTCTTCCCAATTCGTTAACTTAAATGTATTACCGCACATTGTATTGGACATGGGAGGATTTTAAAAAATGATTAGACTTTTTGATACGCATCATACTCGGATCAGCACTGAACTTGAAGGTCTGTGGGAGTTTTCTCCCGTAGATAACATAGGCGAACGACCTAAAGAATTTCCTTTTAAGCTACCTGTTCCAGGATGCTGGGAGAGTCACCCTCATTTTGGCACCTACAGAGGGAAAGCTGTATATCGAAGAGTAATTTCGGTATCCAGTCAGACCCATATCCGGTTGGAATTCAAAGGGGTGAGTCATACGGCGTATGTCTATTTTAATGGGGAGTTTGTTAAAACCCACTACAACGCTTATACATCATTCGAAGTTATAATCCCCAATGCTATTTCTGGAGAACATGAAATTTTAGTGTATGTTGACAACTCCTTTAGTGAGGCATCTGCGCTACATTTCCCTAATGACTATTACACTTATGGTGGACTTATTCGCCCTGTTGTTTTGGTAGAAATAAGCGATTTGTACATTGAGAATATAATGTTTACTCCCCTACGGCAAGCAAATCAGTGGAATGGACGATGGAAAGTGATGATTCGCAATATCAGCCAATTTCCCCAACAAGTTCAGGTTATTGGAGAACTTGCGGGAATAAAATCTATTCTAGGAAGCTGTGAGGTAGGGCCTGGGGGACAAGCAGAACTTATCCAAACGGTATCGTATCCGAATGTGTTGGAGTGGTCTCTTGACCATCCAAGTCTCTACCAGTTGCAAACCAAACTCATAACAAATGAACGACTAGTAGATGACTTGGTGGACAGGATTGGATTTAGAGAAATTACTATCTCAAACGGACAGTTACTTTTAAATGGGCATAAACTCAAGCTAAAAGGTGTTAATCGACACGAAGATCATCCCATGGTGGGATGCTCATTTCCTTTATCGCTCATGGTAAGAGATTTGGATCTAATTGAAGAAATGGGATGCAATGCAGTCCGGACGAGTCATTATCCGTATGACGAAAGGTTCCTTGATTTATGTGACGAGCGAGGGATTGTGATTTGGGAAGAGAACCACGCTAGAGGATTGAGTCTGGAACAAATGCGTAATCCCAATTTCGCGTGGCAGAGTGAGCAAGTAACTCGGGAAATGGTCGAACAACACTTTAATCATCCCTCCATCATCATTTGGGCTATATTAAATGAATGTGCCAGCAATACGGAGGAAGGCAAAGTCCATTATGCCAAACAACTGACCATCATTCGCGAATTAGATCCTAGTCGCCCGCGTTCTTTTGCATCTCATCACAGAGATCAGGAACTGTGCTTTGACCTTGCAGAAATCGTATCATTTAATCTTTATCCCGGTTGGTATACGGACGAAAAGCCTGAGGAATTAGCTTTGGAAGCCATTCAGTGGGCCAATAAACTGGGTGGTGCAGGCAAACCCATTATCATGAGTGAATTTGGTGCAGATGGGTTTTATGGCTCTCGAAGTAGTAACCGGGAAAAAGGCTCAGAAGAACGGCAAGCTGACATCCTGCGCAATTGCTTAAATGCTTATCAAGCATCAACAGATATTTGCGGCATGTTTATATGGCAATTTAGTGATTGCAGAGTGACTGAAGGAGAAGGGTGGTTGCTGACTCGCTCCTGCACACGGAATAGTAAAGGACTTGTGGATGAATATCGCAGGCCAAAGCTTGCGTACGACGTTGTGCGCTCCATTTATAAAATCCAAGACAAAAAGTAAGATAACCATTATGTTTACAATGCAATAAACTTTGCTGGAATAGACAGGTGCTCTGGATCAACAGGAGAAAATAATCCCGATATATGATATTTGTAGCGCAGGCGTGATTCATCCTTCAATAATGCACTTTAAATATATAGGGCTATTTTGCAGAATTGACACATTCCGTCCTGCAAAATAGCTTTCTTGTATGATTACTTTGTTTTAAGCGATTGTAATTTACGTGTTAGAATTTGGAACCAATACGCGCAGTTGTCCTCCATCCAGTGATAACCTAATCTGGCCCTTTATATCCGGAATGATCTCCTTATTTCTTGTATCCATCAACGTGTGTTTATACCTCAGCTCAGTTGTTACACATTCGTCACTCGTGTTGACAACTAATATGGCCTCTACACGATCCAATTTCCTGATCTGGTAAGCTAACGCATGCTTTTCCGAGCACCGAATCGGTTTAATTTGCAGGCCTTCGCCACCTGTTGGATGAGCAAATAAAACAGTCAGTAGTGGTTCATTGCGTCCAGCTTTTATTCTCAGATAGTTCAGCTGTGACTTTCCTTCCACCAATGGTGCAATGGGATAACTTCTTCCCCACTCTTGGATGATATCAGCACACTGAGGAAGCAGACTGATTGTTTCTAAATCCATACCATAATGCCCGATGGATAAGGCACGCTGACCTTCAATGGACGTTGATTTAGCCGCTAAAGGCAGATTCATTCTCGTCCCTTCTTCCGCATTCCGGATCACATCCCATAAAATCAAAGCATCCAGTCCATTTTTCATATATGTAATATGACGAGTATGGTTGCCTGCTCCTGTTGGACTCTGAATACGTATCGTTATTTCATCCAGCAGATCTGATGTGAGTAGATGCTGGACTTCGCTCACCCGAGGCATATCCACGTAGTATCCATTGTGGCGGAACTGTACTACGCTATGGGATGAAGAGCCTTTATACCAGGCGAATGTACTGTCAAAATAACTTTCTACCCCCGGATCGACCACCAGTGGAATCCCATTTACATACCAGATAAAGGAAGCTTGGTCATGGTGTCCATGCCCTACAGGTGTCCGGCTTGAGATCACCGACAGATACCCTTCATCCGGACAATTAAAGTTCTGGCGGAAAAGATATAAGCCAATATCTTCGAAACTTTGCGATATCAAATTTAGTGTTTTTGAATCTGAGGCCAAAGTATCGATGCTAGATGGCATGAAGAAGTTTTCCAGCATATTCGATTCCACGCCGAATCCGCATAACGGCTTTCCAGCTCTTATCCAGGTCTCATATACCTGTGCACCAAGTTCTGGATCAGATGAGATGATCTCATCCACATACAGCCCAAGAACAGCGAAGCCGCCTCCGTTATCGAGCGTGTGATCTCCGAAGTTAGGTGTGCTGATTTTGTTGTCAAAAAACACATAGGGCGGCGTTTGTACCGACAACGCATATTTGAAGGTACTGCTGAATCGAGTACCTTGAAACCAGTTCTCTCCGGTCATATGGCGAAGTGTCTTGGCGAATGTACCATAACGCTGGATGACAGCGAACAGATAACGGATTGACTCCGGCCAGGAGCCATCCTCGTTAATGTGATAGTCCAGCTGGCCCTTCAGGATTAACCTGGAATTATCCAGCCATTGTCTTGCATGTGGCATCTCCGGAAATGCCAGTGCGAGCATCGCCGCTCCTGCCGCCATGTCTGTATGCCAGTTACTGGTTCCCTGCTGGGCGCGATAAGCTCCAAGTTCTGTTCGATCACGCAGATCCATCAGATCACGGATCAGATAATCCAGTTGAGCCATCATCCGGTCGTATTCCTCCTGTAAGAATACATTCGCATCCCGGATCAGTGAATACGAGGTGGCAATCAGCGTAGTGACACGTCCGATCTGTACTGCACCGTATGCATCCAGCCCGTCAGGACGTACATTATGAACAAGCCAGGACTCCACTCCCTGACAATAATCATTAAGCAACCATAGTAGCTGCAGTTTTACTTTTTCTGCATAACTCCGCTCGCCAGTCATGGCATACATCAGCGCATCCGCCTGAAAAGATACCGTAAGCTTAAGCTCTGGATTGCCCGGTAGTGATTTCTTGTTATGAATGCCGTGGAAAGAACCCACTTCTATGCCGACTGCATCCTTGAATGTGAGCACAGCCTGAACACCCTCTTTAAACTTTCCTTCGACCTTTGCAAAATACGTGAGTGTATGGTTCACTCCCCCTTGTAGCGGGATATCCTTGTCATAAATCCAGGCCCCCTCGTCTCCTGACGTCGGGTTTTCCAGATAAATGGAATGACTGCCATCCTGCACATATTCCTCGCGGTCTTCCCAGTGCAATACTGGTTTTCCCTTGATTGCCACGGGCGTCCAGTGGTTCGGAAGCTGGTTCCCTTCATTGAATCCACTATTTTCAATTTCCAAATTGGCATCATGTGCAGGCAGAATGCTTACACGATCAATCCAGACATGACCCAGTTTGTCATGCTCCTCGTTGTCTTCTGAAGGAAGAACGAAGGCAAGAGATGCCGATGCTGCATTTTCTGGCGGGGTGAAGGTAAGCAGTCGCGAGCGAGTCCACAAGCCGAATTGTTTATTCAGCAAAGTCCAGTCCGGTTCGTCCTGCATCACGGAAGCGTACGATTGCAGATCAGCCAGACTTCTCCGTTCAGACCATTCTCTGACCTTCTGAAATTCACGTTCGAGCTCGTCGTTGCGTACCGTTTTTTCGCGAAGTTCGGTCAATCCCTGAGTGGTGAAAAATAAATTCCACTTTCCGTGCAAATCGCTTCGTAAAACCCGGCTGTGCCTAAGATGACGCATAGCGTTGAGAAGACGAACCAGTGCACTGCCAGACTCAGACACCTCTTCTGTCTTTAGCTGTGAGAGGGCTAAGCATTCCGCATTGGACAATTCCTGCTGTACTTGCTGATAAGCTTCGGGGTCAACCTGTCCCAGTTCGCTACCGGGCTTTTCATTCGCCAGGATTTGCTTAGCTCGCTGGCATATTTCTCTTACTTTTTGCTGCCAAACATCCTCCTGCACCTCATCCCAGAACAGTTCAATCAGAGGTCTTTTCTGTTGTTCCGGGTGGTTACAGGTGTAGAATCCGCAAGGTAGCTCTCCCTCTCCCAGGGTCAGTGCCAGCTGCAGCTTTCCTCCCTTCTCCATGGAACGAATGACATACTCGGATAGATCGGCATAACTGAAACCTTCAGCGAAGCCTAGTTGGAACGAACGTAGATACTGATCCGCAGAGGGCTGCATCTTCGGTTGTCGTTCAATTTGGCGGTAAGTCAACTGCTCCAGTGTCTGGAAGTGATGATTTGAATGTTCTAAGGCATAAAGATCTACGTTTTTCCCATCGGTATGATGATTAACAAGTCGCAGACGGGCATGACGAAGCCTGCGTTGACCTAGAGAAGGCAAATCGAATGTCAAATAGGCTATGCTGCCTGACTCCAATTCTACAGCTAGGAGGTCACCCTGTGACAGATCTGCTGTACTCTCGTTTACACATCCAATGGAAGATGCGTATACCTTCTCCGTCTCATAACAGTCTGCCATAATATGCTGATAGGTGTACCATTCTATAGCAGGTCTGAGCCCATACGTGCCCATGTTATAGCTGGGTGCCATCGTACAATGTTCGGTCACGGCCTGTATATCCTCATCCGGTCGTGGCTCAATAAAAGCGCGATTACGGACAAATGGTGCCGTATACGTCCCATTCAATGCCGCCTCTGCTAGTGTAATCTGATCCGTCAGGGCTACCTTTGCACCTTCTGTGTATTGCTCTGCGTCTATTAGCAGTGTCACCCGGGCTTTGAATACAAGACGGGTAAGCTCTCGTCGATACGTTGAATATTCAAGCAGGTTATTCTCTTCATTGATGACTCGGTTCGAACAATGTACCCTGCTCAGGAATTGGTCCATTCCTTCGAGTAGATGGTAGATGTTATTCTTCTCTCGCTGTGTTTGTTCTTCTGCCTCCACCAGTGTGACAATGGTTTTCCAATCGCTTTCAGCATATTGTCCCGGTTCAGTTCCCACCACCGCGCGTTCTACCCAATCTTTGGCCAATGTCAGCACAGAGCCGGTTTCCTGCGTTTTCACCATGATTACTAATTCCTTCCCTTAAACATATTTGCCGTTACACCTCTTCGGACAATAAGGCAATAGCCCAAGGCCCGATGTTAAAATCGAGTGTTAGTCTACCGTTGCTGTCAGCCGTAAATTGCCTCTCGTTCAATTGATCTGCATAGGCAATCAGCTGTTCGGTCTGCTCTCTGCTCGGGGAATTTGGACTACCCATCTCATTCCACAACTGCACAGCAACGCCATGGTCGCGATCGACGGTTCTCAATACATATTGCGCCCCCGGAGTAACTTGCTCCACGACCACATTAAACGATCTGCTGCTCCCAAAAGACTGTGCTGATTGCGCTACGGTCTGATCAGGATATACGGACATGGGTACCGTCCCTTTATAGTCTTCGGGATAGTTGTAAAACAACCCGCGAAGTTCTCCGTTATCTGTGCGAGTAATCACCGTACCTTCACTTCGTGCAAGTTCATGCTCTCCAAGTTGATTCAGAAATGAATAAGCATGGAAGGTTGGTTTCGGTATACCTTGCAGGTTCAGCATTCCGAATCCGCCATGAAAAGCCGCCGGCCCTGCGCCAACTTCTTCAAAGACATCTGTGAATACCCAGTAAGACAAGGAGTCGATCAGGTCAGACACTTCAAGATTCGTCTTGACCACATACGCGGCTGCGGGCAAATAGTCATGACTGCAATCTCGCGAAGAAGGACTGCTGCTCCATTCGGTGAGATGGATTTCGACATCTGGATAAGCGCTGCTTGCGATCACACGTTTCAGCCATTCAATATCATCTCTGGTGGAACTGGCATGTCGGGACCTTCCTTGAAACTCACCATGTCCATCCAGAGCAAAGTCTGTAGGGTATGGATGAGTTGATATAAAATCAACCGGAAGTTTCTTTCGCTCACAAAAAGCGAGGAAATCCTCGATCCAGACCCCTTTCCATTCAAGCGAGTCCAGGTCTTCCGTCACCAGTGTTAAATGGGTGGAGATATCTTCTAATTCGCCATCGAATCTAGTATCCGGAACAAAATTGCTCGTAGCCGGTCCACCGACACGAAGACGGTCATCTATAGCCTTGATTGCTGCGACAGACACTTGATACAACCTGAAATATTGCTCCTTCGTTCCATCCCAGAATGCACTCAGGTTCGGCTCGTTCCAGACCTCGAAGTACCAGTTCTTTACTTCCTCAAGACCATATCGCTGGGTCCAATGTTCAACCAGTTTTGAGATTAAATTTGCCCATTTGGCATAATCATTCGGAGGTGAAATATTACCTTTCCACCAAAATTGAGTTCGTTCCGTGGACGCTAGATCTATTGGCATAAAGCCAAATTCAACAAAAGGACGAATCCCCTGATCCAGCATCGCATCAAAAAGTGCGTCAACATACTGGAAATTGAACACTTCCTGTCCATCAACGATCTTGTATACATGCATATCATCGTGAAGCAAACCATGGAATCGTAAGTATCGGAATCCCCCATGCTTCACTGCCTTGAACAAGTGGCTCTGCCAGTCTGCACGAAGCCCTTCATTGGCTCTGCCTGCCCCAACACACGCAGACCATATATGATTCAGTGGTTTTGATTTTCCCTGAAAATTAATATTCATTCATACCCCTCCGTTATCTATTCGTTTTCGTATTGTAATCATGCGTATTGTCCAGTGTAATCAGATACGGTATCTACCGAACAGCTCATAAGAGTATCCTGCTTCCAGTTCCAACGTTATCGGCTCGCCGTTTGTGTTTATATCGTCGGACAGGTTAGCCCCAGCTCCCTGCTGCTTGATCTCGTTAATCTGATGTGCCTGAATACTGCACATTCCGGTCTGTGTAGCTGTAATGCTGCCGTTTAGACGTCCGTCTGCAAACCATTCAATGTTCACGGTATAGCCACCACGCGCCTTCAGCCCCTTTACTTTCCCCTCAGACCACGCCGGAGGCAGAGCCGGGAGAATCGACAACGTTCCGGTGTGACTTTGCAATAACGCTTCAGCAATACCTGCTGTCCCACCAAAATTACCATCAATCTGGAATGGCGGATGATTATCTAGCAGATTCGGCAACGTGGAATGTTGTAACAGTGACATCAGGTTCTGATAGACTTGCTCTCCATCAAGCAAACGGGCCCAGAAGTTAATCAACCAAGCCCTGCTCCATCCGGTGTGACCTCCTCCATTCTCCAATCGACGTTCGAGCGTTACTCGTGCGGCACGACTTAGCTCCGGTGTATTCGCTGGTGTAATACGATTACCGGGATACAGGGCAAACAGATGAGACATATGGCGGTGTCCCGGTTCTGCTTCCTCGTGATCCTCCAGCCATTCCATGATCTGTCCATGCTTCCCGATCTCGATCCCGGGAAGGCGATCTCGTACCGAAACTAGCTTATTTCGGAACTCCTGATCCTTGTTCAATTGAATCGATGCCTCGATACAACCTGTAAATAACTCGTGTAGAATCTGGTTGTCCATGGCCGGACCGTAACATAACGTCCCCTTTTCCCCACTCGGGAGCATGTAGGTATTTTCCGGAGAAACAGACGGACTCGTCACCAGTCTCCCATCCGAAAGTTCACTCAGATAGTCGAGGAAAAAGACAGCAGACTCCTTCATCGTTTCATAAGCCCGTCCCAGAAATGGCAAATCGCCACTGTACAGATAATGCTCCCACATATGAAGACATAGCCAGGCCGCTCCCATCGGCCAATGTGTAGCTGGCATGTACGTATCCTGTGGAGCGGTGTCTGCCCAGATATCCGTATTATGATGGGCGACAAACCCTTCACATCCATACATGACTTTGGCCGTGTGTCGCCCTGGCTCTCGCATCCGTTCAATCAGATCGAACAGAGGTTCATGGCATTCAGACAGGTTGCATAATTCTGCTGGCCAATAGTTCATCTGGGTATTGATATTTATCGTATACTTACTATCCCATGGCGGCGTAAGATGTTCATTCCATATACCCTGCAAGTTGGCGGGCAATGATCCGGGCCGACTGCTCGCTACGAGAAGATAGCGACCGAATTGAAAATACAGACCCACCAACCCATGATCCGATTCTCCCGCCTGTACACGTTCCAGTCGTGCGTTGGCAGGCAGATGCTCCAATTCCTTATCTACTGGACCTAACTGGAGTGACATCCGATGGTATAATGCCTGATAATCCTTCCGATGCCGTTCTTTTAACGTATCTATGGAATACTTAGTAAGCTGTATCAGACGCGTATCACATTCCTCTAGCGGTTGATCGTAGCGAAATGATGTTACCGCGGTAAGTGATATGAAGACTTCATTCGCGTCTTTCACCAGCAAGGTTTCCCCCAGGATCTGTACCGAACCTCCAACCGTCTGTACCTGTATGGCTGCCGCGTAGTTGACTCCGCCCCCGCCTGTACTTCCATGCATCGCCATAGAGTTGTCTCTTAGGCGAATCATTCCATCCATATGACGTTTGCGTACACCTCCGGACAGCTGCACATCCACATGGATGCTTCCTGGCTGTTCAGCTGTCAGATGAATCATCATTGCATTGTCAGGATAACTAGTGAATATTTCCCGCCGATGTGATATTCCGTTCTGAATATAAGTTACCGCAACATGTCCTTCCTCCAGATTCAACTCACGGCGGTAAGACTGAGGTGCATTAATCTTCCCTGGCAATGCATTTCGAAAGGTTAACGTCAGGTCACCCAAAGGCAGATAGTGACGCTGGGATTCAGGAACTCCCGAAAGGGCAAGCAATGCAAGACGTTCAGCTTCCTGAAGATGCCCCTCCATAAGTAAGTCCCGAATATTTCCCAGATGTGCAGCAGCATCCGGATTGTTCCGATCCGTAGGCCCGCCATACCATAAGCTATCCTCATTCAATTGAATAACTTCCTTAGTTATACCGCCATAGACCATTCCCCCCAACGTACCGTTACCAATGGGCAAACACTCGTTCCATTCTTTCGCTGGCTCGTCGAACCATATCGCGGAGTGATTACTCTTGGCGTTGCCTCTGACCATCATATTCAAGCTCCTCTCCAAATTCTGTATCCATTATTTCTATTCATCCTCTTTGAAGATCGGCTTCAGCCATAGCTCAAAAGTAAATGCTTTGTCAACCAGTTGATAAGCATCCAGCAATTGCGGACCAACGGACGATGAACCCACGCCACTCATTTTATAATCCAGCTGAACGACCGTTTCCTGTCTCGGTTTAAGATCATACGTATGTGAAGCAGCAGCCAGATCTTCGGGCGTATAGTGTGATGCATTGAAAGAGAAGGGCTGGGAAGAAGCAAATTTCATACCCATACCGAGCAAATTTGTAACCATCGCCCATTCCGTTCCAAAGCGAGACCCATTCTCCTGTGGCATTACATAATCATCCTCGAAGAGATCATGTACGCGTGTAAGGTATCTGCCTTTTCGTGCACTCCGATGTTTATCCAGATAGCTTTCATGTGGTCCATACCCGTAATATTCGACTTCCTCATTCCCGGCAGGCATGATCCATTCCAGCCCAAACCTCGGCAGATAAGGGAAATTCTCACGTACATTCACACGGGTTTGCAATTGGATTACACCGTTGTGTTGCACATTCCAGACCGCTTCACCATGCAGAATGGGATACCGATCTGAAGCGCCTATAGAGTATTTTACGCTTAGGGACACACCGTTTACCGTTTGCTCCCAAGTCGTTCCATATATTTTCGTTTTGGCACGGTCATACCCTTCTTCACGCCATTTGCCCAGAATATAGGTATCGTTATCAATCGGTGCACGCCAAATGTGGAAACGAAGCGGTTTCGCAAGCAACTCCAGCCCTTCCCGTGTAATACTTGCAAATGCCCCTTGATCCAAATTAAATTCATATCGATATCCGTGACCTGTCATCACTAATGTTCCTTGATGCTCATCCGCATGAACATGGCGATAAGCTATGGGTTTGGTCGTAATCTCCTCCTGCATTCGGGCAAGGGATTGAGTTTCATGGATGATGAACTGGGCAAAAGCGACCTCATACCCCATACTCGCCCAAGTGGTCTCCTTATTGTTCCAGAAGGACAGGGTCAGCTCCGCCGCCTGACCGTTCAATGCGGTAAAGTCATACGGAAGCGAAATACGCTGCTCACTTCCGGCTTGTGCTTCAAGCTGCCAAATCTGTCCCTGCTGTACAGTAACGCCATCCGATGTGATTTTCCAGTGTAGTCCAATATGAGACAGGTCTACAAAGTCGTGACGATTGATCACGCTGAAAGATCCCTGCGACAGATCTATAGCTTCTACATGAATCGGGGCATGGACTTGCTTCAGCTCAATCAAACCCGAGTGCGGCTTCCGGTCTGGTGAGACCAGCCCGTCGATACAGAAGTTGCTATCATGGGGAGAATCTCCGAAGTCTCCGCCATAAGCATAGTAAGATTGACCCTCTGCCGTCTTGGACGCGATTCCATGATCCGTCCATTCCCATATACATCCGCCCATGAGCTGCGGGTATGCATAGATGAGATCCCAATAGTCCCCAAGATCCCCACAACTGTTACCCATGGCATGGCTGTATTCGCATAGGAACAACGGCTTGTGGTTGGTCTCATCTTCGATATATTTACGTACTTCATCGTAGGTAAAGTACATCTTGCTTTCTACATCCAGTGATTGGGTATTGGGATGTCCTCCAAATTGCGCAGCGGTTCCTTCGTAATGCACCAGTCTGGACTCATCGCGGCTTCGAATCCATTCGGCCATAGCGATATGATTGTCGTGATAGCCTGATTCATTACCCAGTGACCACATGATGACTGAGGCCTGATTCTTGTCACGCTCTACCATGCGAACCGCCCGTTCTAGGAATGCTTCTTTCCATGTTGGATCAGCTGAGAATTGTTGGTAACAGCCATCTTTGAAATTACCTGCTTGGCCAATGCCATGGCATTCCAGATCCGCTTCATCAATGACATACATACCGAACTCATTGCACAATTCCAGGAAACGTGGGTCATTGGGATAGTGAGCCGTCCGAATCGTGTTGATATTGTATTGCTTCATTAATTTGATATCCTCGATCATCGCTTCCATCGGAATGGTCTGCCCCAGTTCCGGGTGGGAATCATGCCGATTGACTCCCTTGAGCTTGACTGCTTTGCCATTGATCCGGAATACGCCTTCATGCACATCTACCGTTCGAAAACCTACAGAAGAGAGAATCACTTCATCCCCTGCTGTCAAATATAAATCGTACAGGACCGGATTCTCTGCACTCCACATCCCAGGTTTCTCCACTTCCAGTTTTAACGCACCTTTGTCTTCAATTACACCATCGGCTGCTGCAACCAGCCTGCCTGAGGCATCTTTAAGTTCAGCCTTCACGTACAAGCGGCCTGTGGTTTCAATCTCGGACACCAGCGTGACTTGATTACCCGCTGCTGCAAATTGCTGTTTATGAAAAACATCACGAATATGTGCTTTGTCCCGTGCCAATAGGTATACATCCCGATATATCCCTGAATAACGCCACATATCCTGATCTTCAATATAGGTTCCATCACACCATTTGAGTACCATCAAGGCCATACGGTTTAATCCAGGCTGAAGATATTCGGTTAGATTAAATTCTGCCGGTATCCGACTGCCCTGACTATAACCTACGTATTGACCATTGACCCAAAGATAGAAACAGGAATTCACACCTTCAAAAACAACGAACCTTTCTTTTGTATCCCATTCTGAAGATATTTCAAAATCCCGAACATACAGACCTGCCGGATTATCATTGGGTACGAATGGCGGATCACACGAAATCGGATAGTTATAATTAATATACTGAAGCTGATCGTATCCGTTTACTTGCCAACAGGAAGGGACTGTTAGATTGTTCCACTCTTTAACATCAAACTTCTTTTGATAAAAAGCTTCATGGACCTGAGCGACACTGGCATGAAACTGAAATTTCCATTGGCCGTTCAACGTCTGGAAATAGGGTGACTTGCCCCTCTTTCGTGTCTTGGCACTCACAGCATCATGATACGGGATGTAGTAGGCTCTTGCTGTCTCCCGATTTACGTGTAGAGTGGTTGGATCTTCCCAATGTTTTGTAATGTCCAGCATATCAACATTCCTCTCTATATGTTCTATGAGATCAACTAGCGATTTCACATTTCAGTTAAGAAGTAAAGCGTTTTCAACAAAATTTTATAAATGCTTGAGCTAAACTAGGGTATCTCAGCATTTGCATCTTTCACTTCCTCGCAAAAACCTTATCTATGAGTATCCTATATATTTTCCAGTGGTAAGAGAAGCCAAAATCCACTTGCAATGGTACCCAAAAACAACTGAATTCCAAAAAAGGCAGAACGCCAGGAGTTGGAATTTCTCCCTAGCGTTCTGCCTTTTGATGATTTTGTATGATTCCAATGATTAATTTTGATATTGCTTCTTAAACTCGGAAGGTGTCATGCCTACTTTTTTCTTAAAGACGTCGCTAAAATAAGATCGTTCTTCGTATCCAACTTCCATGGCGACTTCTTGAAGCGTTATTCCCTGTAAAATCAAAATTTTTGCCTTCTCAATTCGTTCTTGCACCACAAATTGCAAAACCGATTGGTTAGTTACTTTTTTAAAAAGGTTGGAGTAATAGCTGGTACTTAGATGTACCTGTTTGGCATAATCCGCTACGGATTTATTCAGGTGCAGATGTTCTCGAATATAGGCGATAGACTCATTAATGACCCCATGTGCGGTCTCTTTCTGCTTCTTGCCTATGTTCTCACAATACATATGACAGATTTCGGCCACGATGGACTGTAACTCGGTCAGTGAATCTGTATCATATGTCAGCTTATGAATCTTGCGATCGAAGAAATGTGGTTCTACAAACTCCAGATCTTCGTTGATGGCATTACGAACGTTGACCATTAACTCAATCCAGAACACTTTGACTTTATCGGGTGTAGGCATGGCCTGACTGTCTTTCCATTCACTAAAAATGCCATCCAGTACCTCATTAATTTTGCTCGTAGCCCCGGAACGAAGCAAGTAGACCAACTCACGCTCTTTTTCCGACGAAAATTTCACATAGGTCGCGTGATTCTCCGCATAGATTGGATAAGCGAATACACTGTTACCTCCAGTGTAGAAGTTATACGACAAGGCATACATGGCCTGCTGATACGTGATGGGTAATTCGTGAATATGCTCCACCTTGGTACCGACGCCAATGGATATAGAATAACGCGTGTATCTCTCCACATTCTCTCGGCAGGCTTCAGCAATTTTCAGCATTTCCTCATTGTCCGCATCCGCGCGATCGTTCACAATACATACGAACCGGTTAATATCGTCCCTGAACACAACTGCCCCGGTAAATGTACGAATCGTCTCTTCCAAAATATTCTGTAATGAGAATCGCTGTAATTCAACCTCACTTACACCAGCCTTATTGGTGTAATAATTATCCATCTCCACGGTAAATACCGTAAAATAATGGTCATTCATGTTGACGTTCAGAAAATCCCACTTCTCCTTCACCGTTTCCGGATGGGAAGAATAACGCACCAGTAGATTCAGATACTCCTGCCTCAGCAAGGGCATACTCTCGCGCAATTTCCGTTCCACATCCATGAGATGATGACGCCTTTCTTTTTCTTTTTCCAGCTGTGCCGTGGCTCTGCATATGGTTTCCAATAGCTCATCCGGTGTAAAAGGCTTTAAAATATAATCAAACCCGCCAAGATTAAGTACCTGTTGCGCGTAGCTAAAGTCCGAATATCCACTAATAAAAATAAGCTTCGCACCCGATTGCTTCGCCTGCTCAATCATTTCAATGCCGCTCAGTTTCGGCATCCGGATATCTGTAACGATAATATCGGGTTGTTTCTCTTGAATGAGCTTTAATCCGTCCAGACCATCATACGCGGTACCCACCACTTCTATAGCATAATCGTCCCAAGGCAAGTCATGTGCAATACCATCAACAACAGCAGGAATATCATCGACAACAACCAATGAAAATGTGTGCTTCATCTTAAGATGCCCCCTCGATTTCAAGCGGAATGAGAATTTCGATACTAGTTTGTATATATGGTGTGCTGCTTACATTGAATTCTGCTCTGCTTCCATAGTACAAGGAAAGTCGTTTACCAATATTTCTGAGCGCAAACCCTTCACATTCCGACACATCCAAATGCGAATCATCTGCCTCATGCTCATGAACGTCGAAGCCTTGACCATTATCACTCACTTTCATCTGTAGGGATCCGTTGACTACCGTAACCGTAATAAGAATCTGTCCCTCATTTCGATAGTCTTTGAAACCATGCAGAATACTGTTTTCTACCAACGGTTGCAACAACAATTTTAGTGTTGAAAGCTGCTTAATCTCCTCATCACATTCAATCGTGTATTCAAACAGGCTCGCATAACATAGCTTTTGAATCTTCAAATACTGGGTTACGTGCTCCAGCTCCTTCCCCACCGTTGTGAGCTCTTCACCGTTGTTTAATCCCACACGGAACAGAGCCGATAAGGACATAATCATTTCTCGGACTTCTTCTTGTTTGTTGGAGTGAGATTTCCACAGGATGGTATTTAACGTATTATACAAAAAATGCGGATTCATCTGAGCCTGCAACGCCTTAATCTCGGCGATTCGATCGGCATGTTGTCCATCCATTCGCTCCCTGGTAAGAAGTTCAATCTGATCCAGCATGCTGTTAAACCTGAAGCCGACATGAGTGAACTCATCTTTGTATTCGCCTTGAAATCGAACAGACCAATCGTTATGCTCGACCTTTTTCATGACGGATTGTAACTGATTTAATGGACGCAGTAGTAAACTTGTTAATTTTCGTGATACCAGCAATGCCAATAGACCGAATATAACGATGACACTGATCGTGACGAGTTGAATCAAACGTACATCTTTTAAAAGCACATTTCGTTCAGTAAGATGCACAATTAACCAGTTATCCGGAAAAGCCACTGTGGAATAATTCACCAGATAACGAATATGGTTGACTGTATATTCAAAATGTCCCTTATTATCCTTCAATCGGCTTCTGAAATCAGAGTCGGATGCCAGTTGACTGGAGAGGGAATCGGCTTCAAATGCTAGTTTTCCGTTCTCGGTAAATACAACAGGAATGGCATCTCCACTGTTTTTGAGCAAGTACTCCTTCAAGGCACTCTCACTCACATCAACGACTATATGTGTATCTGCCGGTGCATTCTGTACGATAGGCACAAACATCAAACTGAGTACGTTCTGACCAGTTCTAAACAGATCATCTGGATGTGATTCCACCCATCCTGGAAGATGTCCCTTTTCTAAAAAAGGATATACGTTGCTCTCTGAGAATGGAATTCCCCCAGTGCGATTATCTGGGTTAGAAAAGTACTCGCCAACAGGAGTGTTAACCAAGATGGACGTGATACCCGGCTCAATGAGCTTCATTTGAAAAATAGGCGTTTGTAGAGACTGATTCAACTTGAAATGATCATAATAGCTGAGTTCACCGCCCTTTGCCGTCTCCTTAAGCAACTGATTAAACTGATCGCTGGACATAAAAGTCAGCACGGCAAGCCGAATTTTGCGCAGTTTTTCCTCCAAAGATTGCGCTGATTTATCGATAATCCCCTGATTAAGGGAATACGATTTGTTCTCCAGTACCCGGGAGGCAATAAGATAAGATGTTCCTCCGCAGACAACTACAGCAATCATCGTAAACAAAATTAGTGATAATTGTATGCGCTCTCGGAATGTAGTTGAATATAGCCATTTTTTCATATTCATTCTCCCGATAATCAATAATTCATAGTATACCGTACTAACCGCATAAGAATATATAGCAATAGAGAAGCCTGTTGGCTTCTCCATTGCTGCTACACTGTTATGTCACTATTGGATACTTAGGTAACGAGCGTAAGCATCGTTGTAGATTTGGATATATTCTTTTACACCGAGATTTTTCAGTTGAGTTTTGTACGCCTCAAATCCGGCCTCCACATTTTCACCACCCATGACCCAGGTCTGCGCTTTCTCTGCAAAATACGTATCAATCTGGCCTTTCAACGCATCTAGACGTTTTTGCTCCTCTTTTGTGAAGTTCAACGTTGGCAGTACATAGTTATCAGAGATAATTTTTTTATCCTGGTATTCCTTAATGCCTTTCAAAGCAATTTCATTCGTCCATTGTTCTTCATAAGAGAAGTCCTGCCATGCCCCCATTTTCGGCAATTGTGCGCCAAAGGCTTCTACCAAATAGCCATTAACCGCCGGTTGGCTTAAGACTTCCTCTGTGAATTTCGGCTTGCCATCAACCATGGTGTAGGACTCGCCTTCAATCCCGAAGTTGAACAATCGACGTCCTTCTTCACTCCACCAAAAGTCAAAATATTTTACTGCATCTTCGATATGCTTGCTTTGTGCCGTAACGCCCCAACCGAATCCGCTAAGCTGAGCACGCTTGCCTACTTCATACACATTTCCAGAAATACTTGCAGGCGGAGCAAACGGGATAAAGTCGAGATTTGGAACATCTTTGCTCAGAGATTGATTAAAGTTGGCTGTACTCGCAAACCAGTCATGTGTGGAACCTGCGGTATTGTTGCCCAGCAAAACCTCCCGTGCTTTGGAGCGAGTATAGATCTCCTTATCGATCAAGCCCTCTTTATACCACTTGGCAATGTTCTCGATCCCTGTTTTGAATTGATCCTCATAAGGGCCATATACGATTTTTCCATCTTTAATGTAGAAAGAATGATAGGCATCCCATAGAGGTAACAAGCTATACGCTCCGACTACATTGTCCCGCTGCATGAAAGGTACTTCATCCTTCTTCCCGTTTCCGTACGGGTCCTGATCACGGAAGGCTTTCAATACATCGTAATATTCGTCGACTGTTTTCGGTGTTTCCAGCTTTAATTTGTCCAGCCAATCCTGACGGATAAACCAACCAGTGGAAGCGCTACCATCAGCAACAAAAGGAATAGCATATATATTTCCGTCAGCAGCGGTAATTGTTTTTCTCACTTCTTCATGTTCATCAAGGAACTTCTTGAAGTTCGGCGCCAGTTTATCGATATAGTCATTAAGTGGTTCCAATGCACCCTCGGCTCCAATAGAGTTCAGGTCCGCCGTGTAATAACTAACGATATCCGGCAGTGTTCCAGAAGCTAGCATCAGGTTATAGGCCTGCTTCTCTTCTCCGCCAGCAGAAGCCACGTTGTTCAAGGTTACCCCGGTGAGTTCAGCTGCTTTTTTCAGAACAGGTGAGTCCATCTTGACTACACCCGCATCATCAAAATAGAAGATGCTCAGATTTGCCGATTCTTGGCTTGATGAACTTTGGGATGGAGTTTGAGTATTGCTCCCGGTTTTGTCTGAGCTACACGCTCCGAGTACGGATGCACTCAACAATAGAGATGCCATTAATAATGCTGCTTTCTTTTTCACACAAATGCCCCCTCTGTGATAGTCAAACTTCTATATCAAAATGCAGTCGGATGGGACAACATTCGGATATTCCTTATCCCTTTAACGAGCCAATCATGACACCCTTAACAAAATATTTCTGAATAAATGGATACACCGCAATAATCGGAATAATGGCAACCACGATAGTAGCATATATGACAGTTTCTCCAGTTGTAAAGGATACATCGTTCATCATGTTCTCCGATGGTTTCATCTGTACAACGAGTCTGTTCAGCAAAACCTGTAACGGAAACTTGCTTTCATCGCGCAGCATGATCATTGACCAGAAGTAACCGTTCCATCTACTTACGGCGTAAAACAAACCAATTGTAGCCAGCGGAGCTTTCGAAAGTGGAATGACAATACGCATCATCACACCTATATCTCCCGCACCATCAATGCGTGCTGCCTCTTCGATCTCTTCAGGAAGTGATTGAAAGAATGTACGCAGAATAACAAAGTTAAATGTACTTATCGCAAAACCGATAATTATGCCAAAACGATTATCCAGCAAACCAAGACTCTGGAAGTTCAGGTACATCGGAATCATACCAGCATTGAAAATCAGTGTGAAAGAAATGATCAAATTAATCGTTGTCCGGCCTTTCAACCTTTTCTTCGCCAGTGGATATGCACCACAGATCGTCAAAATCATACTTGTTAATGTGCCGACAACCGTGTAAAAAATCGTATTGCCGTAACCGGTCCAAATCCCTTTCTCACCCAGCACTGAAGTGTAAGCTTCCCACGTAATTCCTTTTGGAAACAGAAGAACCTCTCCTGACACTACTGCCTGTGGGGAACTTATAGACGCAGACAGGACATATAAGAACGGATACAGGGTCAGACAGGCGAACAACCCCAGAATAATATAGTTGAATACATAGAATACTTTTTCTCCACGACTCTCCATCATAAGCTATCACCTACCATAGTCCAGATTCTGTATATTTCTTGCTCAGTTTATTTGCAGCGATGATGAGAATAAATCCAACGACTGAGTTAAATAATCCTA
>JAADXL010000680.1:0-19566 GCA_023337755.1 Pythium aristosporum | reverse complement strand
TTGCCGCCATGCCACGCCGAGAACACCCAGCTGATCTCAACCCACTTGAGTTCTCCTTTCAATTGATCCCCATGGCTCTGCACGATTTATCAACTTGAAGGAGCTCCGATGAGGATTTATTAGGGGTCTACTATTTGAAGTACCTCTAAGAGTGAACGGGATGTAACGCAAGTTGCTACCCACCGCCCGACCTATTCGGGTGTGTATGGTAGCTTAATGCGACGCGGAATCTCAGAAGCGTATCGTCGGTGGGCCCGAGTGCTCTCGCAATGTGATGTGGCGACACTTTGCCCGAATGCGTCCGCTGCCAGTCGCATGGGGCGAGTTGCCAACGGCGACGCCGACATTATCCGGCACAGTCGGCGTTGCACAGATTACCACTCGATCCACAGGATGCTCGGTCGACGCGGATGGGCGCCGTCATCGTCCGCTTAAACGAGACTAGACGTCAGAGAGTGGCAAATGGAGTCCTTCATGGCGATCTATCGCTGTACAGTGAGCTCATTCGTGGCGTCGATTGCCACATCGCTCGATTAGCCCAGGCGTGGGGCATGGAAGACGTGCCGTTCTCACTCAGGGCCAAACTCGTCAGCACATTGCTTTGCTTGACTGGAAATATCGAACCCCACCGACCGATCCTGCTAGCCCGTCAACACCAAACCAGTCACGACCAAAAACGTGGTCCGTCTCGATTCGGTGGGCCAATCGTTGGCCATTCAGACAGGTCTCTCCTTCGACCCAGCTCGTGTCGGTCATGAGGATCAGGTGACCCCGCTCCCAGAGGAACGGGCGAGCCAACAGTGGCTCTGCCACGGCTAGTAGAGCGTCCGATGACGGACGAGCCACGCCGCGTCTCAACCATGAGCAGAGGATGATGTTGGTACCGCTAGGCACTAGAGAACCGAGAGGAGAGAGAGGAGAGCACAGGGTCTTCGGGCCGAGAAGCGGCCCTCGGGAACACGGAGCTGGGGGCGAGAGGATCTTGCACTGCCCAGCGTGAGGCTGGGAGCCCCAGCTCTGTGACCCAAGTTGGTGTATTGAGTGGCCCACAGCCACGGGTTCATGACGGCCCTGTTCTTGTCCTACATATGGTATAGTGTTACAGGCTCCAATTGGGCCACACAGGGGTCGACCAGATCACCCAGACTGACACTCCCACTTGAGCAGGTCGTCACCTGAGATATCAGCATGAGCGTTTGCTCACATCCCGTTAGGAGCCGTCCATCCACACTTCCTTCTTCACCACACCGAGCATGCTGCGGAACCGTTCGAACTTGACACGTTCGAGTCCCTTGGTCAGGATATCGGCCGGCATGTCGTTGGTGCTGCAGTGCTTCGTCTGGATCTTCTTGAGCTCAACGAGGTCTCGTGTGTAGTGATACTTTGGATCAACGTGTTTGAACTTGGCGTGTTTGCCGGGCCGCTCGGTCAGGTACACCGTCGACTTGTTGTCGTTCCACAAGGTCGGCGGCTTCACGTACTTGAGCTTGATCTCGTCCAGGAGGCGGCACAGCCAAACAATATCGCGAGCACCATCGTGCATGGCAACATAATCTGCCTCGGACGTGCTCAGAGCTGCTTCTTCGATGCATACGTAATCGTATTTCCGTCGATTTGCGACACATAACCGGTGATGCTCTTCCTGTCGGTCACATCGTTGGCAAAGTCGGCATCGGCGAAAGTTTCCACGACGGCCATGCCCGAGGACGGGACACGCATGAGCAAACCAAAGTCCTTCGTGGACTGGAGATAACGAAGTAGGCGCTTGGCCTTCAGGAACTCGATCCACGTGAATTTGTCGCTGAACTGGCCGAGGTAGCGCGTTGCATGTGCGATATCGGGCCGAGTGCCAGACACTAGGTACTGTACAGCACCGACAATTTCACGATACGGCATTTCCGAGCCAGCCTTCGGCTGCACCAGGGACTCAGCCTTGGACTCCGGCGTAGCGACGCCGTGGCATTGGTCCATGTGGAACCGCTGCAGGATCTTGCTCGTGTAGGCACCTTGAGACATGAAGATCGTTCGCTCTTTTCTGTTGATGCATATTTCAATGCCCAAGAAGAACCGGACGGGGCCGAGATCAGTCAACTCGAACTGGCGGCGGAGCGCCGTCACCACGTCTTGCAGCACATTGTCGGCACCCATGACGAGGAGGTCGTCGACGTACACCGACATCATAGACACGATGTCATCTCCCACTTGGCGGGTATAAAGACCGGAGTCGGCATCGAGCCGACGATAACCAGCGTCCACGAGAGCGCGATGCAGAGTCTGGTTCCAGACTCGAGGAGCCTGCTTGAGGCCATATAGGCTCTTGACAAGACGACAAACCGTACTGCCGTCGCCGCGTCGGCCGGGAGGTAGCTCCATAAAGACTTGTTCATCGAGATCGCCATGAAGAAAGGCGGTCTTTACATCGAACTGGAGAACTTGCCAGCCACGGCGGACCGCGTAGTACAGGATCGCACGGATGGAGTCAAAACGCACAACGGGGGCATAGGTCTCATCGAAGTCCACACCGTGCCGTTGCCGAAAACCATGGATCACGAGTCGCGCTTTGAACCGCGCCACATTCCCGTCAGCGTCAGCCTTGGCTGTGTAAACCCACCGGCAGCTAATCACGCGATGAGAGTGCGGAACAGACCGACGGGGGATCTCTTTCCACGTCCCATGGAGACGCAGCGACATCAACTCGTCATCTTCTGCAGCTTGCCAGTACATAGCGTACGCGGATTTGGCCGCATCCTTGTGGCTGTTGGGGATCAGTATCTCATGGGCCTTTTAAAGCTGACGCGGGTCAGCTGGAACAGACTTGGTGACCTTGCTGAGGGCGGCAAAGATTGCCGCACGATCGTCGGACGGCACAAAATCTTTCAGGCGCGTGCTCGGCCGCCGCTTGCGCCGCGAGCGACCGGACGTCACCGTCTCAGGCTCATCGCGGCTGCGCTTGGGCACTGAGGCAGAGCCGGACTCACCAATCTTGGACTGCTTGGTGAGGGCTGAGGCGGCGCATCCGCCGCTCTCCATGGCTGCTCCCACTGAGTCAGAAGAGTCGACGTGCCCGTCACTCTCTCCCACTAAATCAGCAGCAGTGCCGTGGCCGTCACGAGCTCCCACTGAATCACGCGCAGCAATAGGATCAACGCACCGCTGTTGCGGCGGAGAAGGTAGAGCCGGCATTAGCGGAGGGGTCGCCAGCGACGCGACTGTCGTCTTGATCGGCGTCACCTCGGGCATATCAGGCACGTCATGATCACCGTAGAAGTAGGCGTTGAGCAACATCTTCTCAGCAAACTCGGGGGTCACCGTAAACTGCTCCATGAACTTCAGGTTTTCTGCTCGGTGCTTCAAAAGCTTGCACGACGGGATGGCGAGCAGCAAGTAGCCTTTCGTGTTCGGCGAGTACCCGACAAGAAGAGCGGGCTCGGAACGTTGGTCAAGCTTCTCCTTCTTGCCGCGCGACTCGTCGCAAACACCAAGCAGCCCCAGGTGCGGAGAAAACTCACGTCGGGGATCTCATCATAGAGAGCCTGATGGGGTGTACGGCCCTTGAGCGCCTTGGAGCTCGTCACATTAACGGTCACAATGGCGTGTAGGTACGCAGTGCCCCACAGCATCTTGGGCAAACCAGTCATGAGAAGCAGAGCACGGACCTTGACCGCCATGACACCGTTCGCTCGCTCGACAATAGAGTTCTCCTCAGGGCTGTAGGGATTGGTGAAGGTCTGCTCGATGCCAAACGCAGCGCACAAATCTGCGAGGTCGTAGTCTATAAATTCACCACCTCCATCAGCATGAAGGGTCTTCACAGAGAAGCCGCGCTTCTTGAACTTGTTGTTCAGGCGCTTGATGAGCGCAGTGAGAATAGCTTTGGCGTCGTTCTTGTGCACGAGCAGGAATCCCCACCGGTAGCGAGTTGCTTCGTCGACGACAAGCAGAACTTGCGTGCTGCCATCAATGGCCGTCTCGCCCATGGCGGAGAGATCAACACAGAGCTTTTCCAGCGGAACAGTGGCGCGGCGCGGCTTGGTATGGTAGCTCATGCGCTTGGACTTCGCCAGAACACAGGGTACACATTCGTAATCGGTCATCTTGCCCTTGTTTAGCTTAAGCCCTTTGACCACTTTCTGCACTGCCATCTTCACGAGCGTGCCCGAGCTGGCATGGCAGTAGCGCTGATGCATGAGCGCCGCCTCGCGCTCTGCACCATCTTCATCACCAGAGTCTTCCTTGGCAGGGGGAGCAGCGGCGACAGCCTCAACCGCTGCGACGATCGCGCGATCAAAGACCTTCTTTTTCGCGGTCAGGAGATAGAGACGGTTAACTTTGTCGAAACGCAGACACAAATCCCTCTTGGCCGCGAAGCAGGCGTGCGCCCCAGCAGGAAAAGAGACATCAAAGGCCGCGGACTGCAGGTAATCCATGGCGATGATGTTGATGTTCACGTCCGGCGCATAGTACACATGCTCGAGAAGGCGCTCCTCCACAGCGCCAGTCGCCTCGTTCTTGACGAGCATGGCGACACCGCCCATCTTCGTGACGGTCGCCTCGCTCCCATTCGCCATGAAGAGCGTGTGGGGTTCGGTTTTTTCGAGATACTCGAACGCGCTACGGTCGTAGCAGAGGTTCACCTCCGCACCAGAGTCAAGACACCACGTGATGGTGTCCGCGTCCGGACGGTCCTTTCGGACGGCGCACACGATGGCGTTGAGCAGCGAGCGAGAATCGCGTGGGGTTTTCGCTGCGTCACGGTCGTGGCGACCAACACTCTCGTCAGCAGTGGGTTTCGGTGGCTTCTTGCAATCTTGACTTTTGTGCCCGTGCCCGCCGCAGTTACCACACTGCGGGCGACGCTTCTGAACTTGCGATTGTTGCCTTGATCACGTGAGTGGTGTCGCTTTTTCGAATTTTGCTGAGAACCACCATCGTGTCCACGACCACCTTGCACAGCAAAAATGCCGCTATTGTGGTTTGTGCGCGCCCCGGACTTGCCGCCACCGCCACCAATATCACCGCGCTTGCCGGCGGACGTATCCAGTCGGTCACGAGCAATTAGCAGATTCTTGGCCTCGGAGAGTGTTCCCAACTTTGCGCCGCGGGCTTGCGCTTGCGTGTGCTCACGACTCACGTCCTCAAACACATCAATGACGTTCGTAAGCATGATGCGCGTCAGCCACTCGTCGCTGATGTCTGCGTCCGCGCGGCGCAGCTCCAGGTGCAGCCGCTCGAGGTCCTTGATGTAGTCGGCAGCCGTCTCGTCGGGGCGCAGCCGGCGATTGAAGAGTTCACCAAAAGTAGTAACCGGGTTGGTAGGGCGGCGCTGCGCAAAGTCCGCGATCAGCGCGCGCCACAGGCCAACAACGTCGTTGCTCTTGATGTGGTCGTCATAGTTGCGCTGGATATCACGCTCCATCGAGAGCACCAGCGCACCCATGACTCTCGCGAGCCCGGTCCTCCACCAACGCTTCTCTTCCGGCGTGTTCAGATCGGCGAGAGACATCTCGCCGGTCAGGATCACGTCAAAGCCGCACATGCGGAACACCGCGAGCATCTCGCGCTGCCAGTCTTCAAAGTCTTCCTGGCCCTTGAGCTTGGCGATCTTGGAGAAGTCGGGCAAGGCGGTGCTCAGTCCCAGACCGCCGGAGGAAACAGCTTGGTCGCGGGACGGGGCGGCGCTCATTGCAGACGCGGGCGGGGGCAACCATGAGCAGAGGATGATGTTGGTACCGCTAGGCACTAGAGAACCGAGAGGAGAGAGAGGAGAGCACAGGGACTTCGGGGCCGACATCATCCTCTGCTCATGGTTGAGACGCGGCGTGGCTCGTCCGTCATCGGACGCTCTACTAGCCGTGGCAGAGCCACTGTTGGCTCGCCCGTTCCTCTGGGAGCGGGGTCACCTGATCCTCATGACCGACAGCTCGATGTCAGCCTGGCGAGGTAGTTAAGCACGTTGGGCTGAACACCAACGTTGGATCGATTCGGTTGGATGCCAACGTTGGATCGTTTCGGTTGGATCGATTTCGTTGGAAACCTCGCGTTGGCGCGAACATCCTTCATCGCCATGAGTCATATTGTTGGGCCTCACGGCCAACGTATGCGCCTCCTATTGGCTGAAAATAGACCAATGAGTGGCTGGAATCGTATCAAGATCGGGCGGCTCCGATGAAAGTCGCACATAGCAATTGCGATCCTCCCCCTTCGTACCGTCGCGATGGCGCTGTTCCCTCCGGAGTTCATCGCCGCCGTGCTCTTCGCGTTCGTGCAGGTCCGCCTCCGCTCGGTCGTGAGCGTCGCGGCGTTCCTGACCAACGGCCTCACGTTCTTCCTGCCGCCGGAAGACGAGCTCATCCACAAACTCAATGGCGGCCCGCCGCCTCCGCCCGTCGCTAAGGGCGCCAAGGCCGCGCCCAAGCCGCAGCCGACGCCGCTGTCGTCAGAAGAGAAGATGCGCGCCTTCTTCATCAATGTTGCCAAGACGGAGACAGGCGTGTTCCAGCAGACGCTCTTCTATGAGCTCTACGAGATGATGGTCATCCTCGCCACGTCGACGCTCGTCGCATGCGCGAGCAGCGACGTGCTCAACTACTACTTCGCCTGGGCTGTGGCTCCGGAGAGTGGAGACAGCGTGGCCACGGGCAAGGCCGAGATCAGCGTCTACGGCCTCGTGTCGGTGCTCATGGTCTGTCTCTGGTTCCCGCTCCAAGTGCAGCTCGCGCAGGGCATCGCGTCGTACGAATCCCGCCTCGGCCTCAGCGTCGGCGCATTGGGCTTTATCCTGTCGCTCTACTCGATCTTTGCGCCCAAGCCGCTGGTCGATTTCGACCTGGAACGCGCCATTGCCCTCACCGGCACGCGACTCGAGATCGTCTTCCGCGCCATCGGCTTTGTCGACGGCGATCTGGAAAACCTCGCACCGGCCGCCGCCACGATGCGGATCTCGTCGTTTGCCGCAGTCGCCTTTCTCTGCGGACTCTTCACGGCGACGTCGTTCCTCCCGGCCTTCCGCTTTGCACGCATCTACGCCGAGATGGTGCGCGACAAGTCGACGTCTCTTCTAAAGAAGCTGCTGCTTCACCTCAACGTGATCCTCCCGCTGCTCTGCGGTATCTGCTGGATCCGCCCGCTCGCCACGGACCTCGTCGTGCCATCCTATCTGATCCGCTGCTCGCCTCGCGTGCTCACGCGCGACTGCTTTGCCTCGCCGCAAGACGAAGAGCGCTTCGCTGCCACGGCCGTGGCACTCACGGAATCGCAGTGGCACTCCGTACGCCTGGCGATCGTGGCGCTCGCCATCGTCGTGCGCGTCGCGTGCTTCCACGACCATTTGCAGTTTTTTCTAGTCGAACCCAAAGACGCCATTGTCCAACTCGTGCGACGGCCAGGCCGCGTCGATGGGGAGCTGCTCAAGAGCAAGATCCGGTTGCAGTTCAACTACGCTCCAATCATCGCAATTCAGTACCTCGCCCCCGTTGGCGCCCTGCTCGCTGTACTGGTGCTGCTGGCGAGACAGACCGTGACGTCGCTCGGCGTCTTTGATGCCGTCGCGTTCGTGCTCATGAAGGCGGGCGTCGTAGCTCCCGAACGTACCCTGCAGTGGTTCACGGCACGCCCCGTGCTGCCCAGTGATGCTGCCCCGGACGTGGGCGGCTTCCGCGTTGGGGACGACGTCAACTCCGAGTCGCTCAAGAAGTTCGTCCAGGGCATGAGCGACTTTAGCGTCGTGACGCCCGAGGCGCACGCGTCGCTCTTGGGGTTCTTGATTTGGTGGTTCACGTTTGCGTGGTTCATGATGACGGTCGCTGGACTCGTGTACTGGAAGAACGTGCCCCATGGCATCTCGACCACGGGCCTCACGGATCCGCTCGAGTCGATGGCCAACCGTGAGCAGCTACGCCGCAACCGCGAGACGCCCAAGCTCCTCAAGAACCAGCTCAAGGGACTCAAGATGAAACGCCACTAAAAACGGTCTCTGCAGTAGACTTACCGCCTTCAGAACGAGCACTAAGTCGTAAAACGAGTGTATAGAGGTCTAAACGTGACTTGAATGGCCGTAAACGTACGTTTGGACAACAGCGAATCACCATTAGCATTGTTGAAGTACAAAAAGGGTTTTGACACCACAGAAACTTGATTACTACGAGTAGAATACGGAAACGATACTAAACTTACGTGGCATTTAGCAAAACATCGTTTACAGCACTAAATAGAGCAGTTCTAGGAGGCAAATCACCGACGCGACGCAAAGCGGTACGGGTACTTGCGCTTGTCCATAGAGATAGACGGACGTGGGTGGCCACCCCCAAGAAGAGCGACAAAACTGGGGCGGCCTTCTCCGTTTACGAACGGTTTAGTTGCGCAGACGGCGCTTGCAGGCCTTGGTCGGCGCTGGGGCCGGGTTGGCCGGAGCCGGAGCCGGAGCAGGAGCCGGGTTGGCTGGTGCAGGCGCAGGGTTCGGAGCCGCAGCTTCACCACCCGTGTTGCCACCACCATTGCCACCAGCGGCCGGGGCCGGAGCCGGCGCAGCGCCACCGCCGCCACCACCACCAGCACCCGAACCAGTGAGCGGAACACAGTTGACTGTTGGGAATAAGAACGAAATGAGTCCTACTGTACAAAATGACTAATCCAGTAAAGGGGGGATCAGAACGCACCGTAGTACTGGTAGTCCTCAACGTGGGTGCCGAGGTACATGACCTGGAGACGCTTGGCGTTGGCGCACTTGGCCTGGTCGACCTTGAGCTTGCCGACCTTGTTGGCCTGGCAATCGTCGTTCTGGAAGAACTTGACGTCGTCGCAGTAGCCGGCGCAGGGGCCCCCGTGGCCCCACGGGAAGTCGACCTCAGCGGGCAGCGGGTACGGCGTTCCGGTGAGCAGCGTCTTACCACACTCCTTGGTGGCACCAGCCATGTCCATCTTGACGCGGCTCATGATGAACGTGCGGAGGTCACCGCCAGCGAGCTCAGCAGTCATCTTCTTGGAGCTGCCATCGGCGCCCATGCCCTTACCGCCACCCGTGAAGGCGCGCGAGTCGACCGTGCCGACGGGTGAGTTGCCGTTGTAGAATCCGTCGGGCCACTTGGGCGCCGGCGCAACCATGTTGGAGTGGGCGTCGGCGACCGAGAGGAGCGTGGCGGCCGCGGCGACCGTGGCGAGAGCAGTGAACGAGCGGACCATTGTTGCTGAGAAGGGTACTTGAGGCGAGTGGAGCAAATTGCAAGATGAGCTGCTGGGGACACTCCAATACGTTGGAGAACCAACGTTGGCTAGTAGAGACGCCGGATGTCTGGCCCGACTTTCAGCGTTGGCGTGTAGAGACACTGGATTTATGGATGTTGGAATTCCAGCGTTGGCAAGGGAGACAAAGCCGTCACATCCAGCTGCTCTCTCCCTCACTCTCTCTCTCTCTCTTTCGCCCGCCGAAACTCTGTGAGCAAAAGGGGACCCACCGAGAGATGGGACCGCCGTGGCAGCATCTGCCGACTACAGGTAACTGTATACGGCGCGAATAATTCGTCAAAATGGCTCATTCGATGATTTGAATCGCCGGATTGTGGCAGCGGATGGCGCCCAGGAATATCAGTATCGCCAAAACCACACGGTTCCTTTGCATGCCATAAGGCGCCGTAACTGGAAAGAACGAGAGTACAGTGGTATTTCGCAGGCATATAATAGGTGTATATTAGTGATATAGCATGATAGAATAGTGTTATAACGGCTAAGCACTGGCTCGTCCTGATTACCAGCTGGAGTGGAAATTGTATCAGCAATATCTGTGCGCTGACCTTCGAAAGAAAGCCGGACGCGAAGCATGTTATCACGTACACGAAGTGTCCCTCCACGAGTGCAGACTCTCTACTGGATAGAGGCAGCGAGATGGGGGCATAATCTACGCGCAAACTAAATGACCAGCGTGGAGTCATTCAGCAACCCCTGTGGCCGCGAGTCTCAGGTCTCGACTCGAGACCACTTGCGCTCAACCTGCGAGTCGGGTGGACTGCAAGCAAAGAGCTCCCACTTTTGCTTTTCCGACCATACCTCTTGGCCTTCAAGCGTGCTTCACGTTGCTCATTCCCAGGACGACACCGAATAGCGCGGGCGGCGTTGGGCGATCCACGTTGCACGTTCCAAAGATGGCCCGAATACCGAGGACGCCTCCCATTCTGCTGCTTTACTACAGGACCAGGTGCCTGTTGGATCAAGAAGTGGATGCGGTCGGAGTTAGTGCAGTCGGATGTGAGCTGGCGGTAAAGTACGTACGCGACGCCGGCGCATGGACATGAGGGCGCGTTTCCGTTCGTCCGACCCTCCATATCGTGACAACGGCGTTTGATGGACAGACTGATACAGCTTCATTATGATCAGTTAAATACTAGGACGGCGGCACCGAGAACGAAGTGCAGCGCACGATGCTGCATGCAGATCGACCTGGAACTCAACGGGTGCGATACAAGAAAGACGACAAAACTGAGGGCCGTTCCGTCGACGCCGGGAGTTTAGTAGCGGAGGCGGCGCTTGCAGGCCTTGGACGGCGCGGGGGCCGGCGCAGGGTTGGCCGGAGCCGGAGCGGGGTTGGCCGGGGCCGGAGCGGGGTTGGCCGGGGCCGGCGCAGGCTTCGGGGTCGCATCGCTACCACTGTTGCCACCGCCGTTGCCACCACCGTTGCCGCCCGGAGCCGGAGCCGGCGCAGCGCCACCGCCGCCACCAGCACCCGAACCAGTGAGCGGAACACAGTTGACTGTTGATCAAGAAGCAGAGAATCGAGTCAGCAACCAGAGAAATCTATCGGCCAGAGAGTGAAGGGATCTGAACGCACCGTAGTACTGGTAGTCCTCAACATGGACACCGAGGTACATGACCTGGAGACGCTTGGCATTGGCGCACTTGGCCTGGTCGACCTTGATCTTGCCGACCTTGTTGCCCTGGCAATCGTCATCCTTGAAGAACTGAACGTCGTCACAGTAGGCGGCGCAGGCACCAGGGTGGCCCCATGGGAAGTCGACCTCGGCAGGCAGCGGGTACGGGGTGCCAGTGAGTAGCGTCTTACCACACTCCTTGGTAGCACCAGCCATGTCCATCTTGACGCGGCTTGCAATGAACGAACGCAGGTCACCACCAGCCAATTCAGCGGTCAGCTTCTTGACGCCCTGGTAGCCAGGGATGCCCTTGCCGCCACCCGTGAACGCCTTCGAGTCGACGATGCCGACGGGGGAGTTGCCGTTGTAGAATCCGTCGGGCCACTTGGGCGCCGGCGCGACCATGTTGGAGTGCGCGTCAGCGACCGAGAGAAGCGTGGCGGCCGCGGCGACCGTGGCGAGAGCAGTGAACGAGCGGACCATTGTTCTTGTTGGAAAGTGTGCTTATGCGGAGTCGGGCGAATTGCAAGATGAGCTGCTGGGGTCACTGCGTTCCTGGAGTTCAGAGCTCTTCCTTCGTTGCCAACATGGAGCCACCCGGGAATATGGGGATGGCATGTGCCAGCAGCATGTGCCAGCCATTCTTGTGCCTGACGATTTGCTCCAGCTGCAATGTCGGAATGGACCGGAAGAGTCGGATCGGGGATGGTGGCGGCCTGCTGGCGCGAAGGAATCAGGGTATTTGCCGTGCTAAACCCTGTGCGAAATGGATGTTTCTCTTGATGCGACGGCTATGAAGCATTCTGATTGGCGTGGGAACTGGAGATTTTTGGTTCGAATGCACTCGAAAGATGACAAAATCCAGAAACCTGGGAGTAATAACACGCTGTGGGTTTTGTTTTAACGCCATTACGTGGCATATTATTTATGTGACCCGCGCCGTGCGTGGCGCCAGGTGGCGAAAACTCATCTAACTGCCATTTCTGCTGAACTTTAGCCTAGAGAGGCCACACTTGCGGTGAGCAGGGGAGCTTAGTACGGTAGCCAGTTGGATAATTTGGCGAGAGTTTTGGTGAGCTGACCTGCGCTGGCACACGATCGACAGGATCGGATTCGACCAAACAGTCAGTGCATTCGCGTAACGTTAGGCCATGAAGGAAAGTTTACCATTTCCGATTGACTGCCGTGAAACGGACGGAGACCAGGTTGCGGCGCTTTAGGTGCACCCCGAGCAAGTGCAGAGAAAAGTCGAGAGCACGGCACTGTCGGTTCTGGAGAACCTGCTGACACGGCGACCCTGCCTGCTCGAGTTTTCGATGGAGCTTTTGATTCACGGATTCTGTAGACTACGATACCCCAATAATCGTCCACAAAAGTTAGACTAATACGAGTTTCCTATCCCTAATCAGCTTGGATACGAAACTCTATTATAATATGGATACGACACTCTAATATGGGTCCTCAAATATTATAAACAAAATATTCTAATCTGGCTCCACTGAAGTAGAGTAACAACTCCGACCAGGCCCCAGAGCTGTTTCCACCTCGGTTAGCTCACATTTCGCTCTGCTTCATCCACAAAGATTATATACAATAAATTCTAATATGGCTCCACAAATAGTACTAGTAGTTGTCATTCGGTGTTTGCGTCTGCATACACGTACATGCACTGAGCTATATGTATATCAGAAAGAATCACTGGCTGACGATAAAAAACAAATGCCGACAACAGCGGTTCTTGCCTTTCTCTCTCCCGCGCCGTCATGAATCGTGGCACTGCTTTCCTTGAGCTGGGTAAGGATAAAGTGTCCGAAAGCAGCGCAGCGTGTGCATCAGGAGTCACGAGCGCCGCAGAGTGAATGTGGGCAATCGCTCCAGCATCGCGGGTCGTGATGAACGACCGATTGCACATTCTGCACATCTGACGCAGATTGTGACGGCGAACTTTTTCAGCTTGGAACCAAATGAGCCCACGGTTCACCATCCGGAAATGCCAGCAGACAACATCCTTTTCCGCAACAACAGCTGTTTCCGCCCCAAAGATCGATATTGATTGGACTAAATTATACCCAATGAGATCGAGTGATCCGTACCGGTATGTTTACCGTTTTGACTCCCATGTTTTGAGATACCGGTATGTAAGTGCAATTACCGGTTTCGTACTGGTTTTATTTTTCCTGCTCGATCTTTTCTCCAAGGGAGGAAACGAACCGGAGAGCTCCCCAAGGCGGAACACGACAAGATATCCCTCGAACGATGGCGTCGCGCGGCGAGGTACAGACCACGAACCGGAAGAACTACGAGGAGGAGGAAGACGACCTGCTCGCCGGACCCGAGTCGGCGCTGGACGAAGGCGACATTGCGCTGCTCAAGACGTACGGACTGGGCCCGTACTCGCGCATCATCAAGCAGGTCGAAGACGACATCAAGAAGGCCCAGGCGGCCGTGAACGATCTCATTGGCATCAAGGAGAGCGACACGGGACTGTCGCTGCCGAGCCAATGGGACCTCGTGAGCGATAAGCAGATGATGCAAGAGGAGCAGCCGCTCCAGGTCGCGCGCTGCACCAAGATCATCAATGCCGGCGAAGAGGACGCCAAGTACATGATCAACGTGAAGCAGATCGCCAAGTTCGTGGTCGGTCTCGGCGAGAAAGTGGCGCCCACAGACATTGAGGAGGGCATGCGCGTGGGCGTGGACCGCACCAAGTACGCGATCCAGATCCCGTTGCCGCCCAAGATCGACCCGTCCGTCTCGCTCATGGTAACTATCCTATGGCAACTTGTTGATGTGGGGAAATATGTTGACATATAGTATGTGTGTCGGTGCAGACGGTCGAAGACAAGCCCGATGTGACCTATGACGACGTCGGCGGTGCCAAGGACGCGCTGGAGAAGCTCCGCGAAGTCGTGGAGCTGCCGCTGCTGCACCCCGAGCGGTTCGTGAACCTGGGTATCGACCCGCCCAAGGGCGTGCTGCTCTACGGCCCACCAGGCACGGGCAAGACGCTGTCGGCGCGTGCCGTCGCGAACCGCACGGACGCGTGTTTTATCCGTGTCATTGGCAGCGAGCTCGTGCAAAAGTATGTGGGGGAAGGAGCGCGAATGGTGCGGGAGCTCTTCACAATGGCACGGTCCAAGAAGGCGTGCATTGTGTTTTTCGACGAGGTCGATGCCATCGGTGGGGCGCGAGGCGGAGGGGTACGTTGTTGTACTCCACGTATGATAATTGAATTCGTGGTGATGTAATTATTGGTGATTATTTTCTGTAGGAGGACGGGGGTACGGACAATGAAGTGCAGCGCACGATGCTCCAGATCGTGACGGAGCTCGACGGCTTTGATCCGCGCGGCAACATCAAGGTGTTGATGGCGACGAACCGTCCCGACACGCTCGATCCGGCGCTCATGCGTCCCGGGCGATTGGACCGCAAGGTCGAATTCAGTCTCCCGGAGCTCGAGGGCCGCACGCAAATTCTCAAGATCCACGCCAAGAGCATGAACTGCGACCGCAACATTCGCTTCGAACTCATCGGCCGCCTGTGTCCCAACACGACGGGCGCCGAGCTGCGGAGCGTGTGCACCGAGGCCGGCATGTTTGCCATCCGCGCGCGCCGCAAGTCGGTCTCGGAAAAAGACTTTTTGGACTCGGTCAACAAGGTCATCAAGGGCTACCAAAAGTTCTCGTCCACGCCCAAGTACATGGTGTACAACTAAGCGCTGGGGACGAGAGAGGGGGAGAGAAACGAGAGCGACGGCACGCCCAACGTGGTTCGAGACGAAGCAATACAGATGAAACAAAGCTCACTTCTTCTCCGTTGTTCCCTGTGGTGTGCACTGAGCAGGGCCCAGTCGACGTGGTCATGCCCAGGTTCCAACAGATCGCCCACGTCGCTTGTGTTCATGCCCACAGACTCTACGAGCTTGGAAACCATCACTGCTTCAGGTCTAATAGATGCAACGCGGTGGGCCATATGCGCACTCACACGGATTCGTAGAAAAAAGGCGGCGACGTCCACTGGACTACTCATTGTTGTACTCTCTCTCTCTCTCTCTCTCTCTCTCACTCTCTGTCTTCTCGCACTTCCTACTGCTTCATGTCGGCGAGGTACTGCTTCCAGCCCACTTGGTCCATCTTTTCAATCTTGCCGTCCACTTCGGCCTTCTGCGCCTCGAGAAACGCCGCCATTTGCTGCGTGTACTTTCCGCCCAGCATGCGCACGGCCAGCAGTCCGGCGTTGGTCGCGTTGCCGATCGCGACGGTCGCCACGGGCACGCCACGCGGCATTTGCACGATGCTCAGGAGCGAGTCCTCGCCATTGAGCGTGCTCGTCTTGACCGGAACGCCCACGACTGGCAGCGGCGTGAGCGCGGCGATCATGCCCGGCAAGTGGGCGGCGCCGCCCGCACCGGCAATGATGACTTGCAGGCCGCGCGCGACGGCTGTCTGCGCGTACTCGTACATGCGGCCGGGCGTGCGATGCGCCGAGACGATGCTGAGCTCGTACGGCACGTTGAACTTCTCGAGCATGTGGGCCGCTGCAGCCATGGTCGGCAGGTCCGAGTCTGAGCCCATGACAATGCCCACGACGGGCGTAGCTGCTCGCGTAGACAGGCCGGCATTCACGGCGATCTGGGGCGCGATAGCCGCGGCGCGCTCCGCGAGCTGCTCGATCGACGACGCGACGAGCGTCCAATGGCCGAGTTTCCTGCCCGCGCGGATGGCGCCGCCCTTGCCGTAGAAATGCGGAGTCGCGCCGGGTACGTCGAGGCACTTGCGCAGCGCCGCGTAGCTCACGTCTTCGCTCGCCGTGGGGTCTCCCAGCACGTTGACCATGAGCGACGCGCCGACGACGAGCTCACAGCCGCCGAGCGGGAGCTTACACACGGCGCGCAGGTGCTGCTCGAACTGGTCGGTCTCGCACGCCTCGATCGTGTAGTGGCCCGAGTTGTGCGGCCGCGGCGCGATCTCATTGAGCAGCACGGCGCCATCGGGCGTGAGGAAGAGCTCGACGCCGTAGATGCCGTTGCCCTCGAGATGCGAAACGGCCGCGAACGCCATTTGCTTGGCGCGCGCGTAGACGGACGCCGGGATCTGCGCGGGCGCGAGCACCGTGTCGCAGATGCTGTTCTGCTGGGTCGTCTCGACCACGGGGTACGCGCGCACGTCGGCGTCGCTCTTGACGACCATGACGGCCAGCTCCTTGGAGAACGGCACCCATTTTTCGGCGTACAGCATCACGGGCGCGTCGTCCGTGACGCCGAGCTGGCGGAACGCGTGGGCCACGTCGTCGGGCGACGAGACCACGGCGTTGCCCTTGCCGTCGTACGCAAACAGACGCGACTTGAGCATGTACGGGAACCCGAAGCGGGCGCCGACGGCCAGCGCGTCTGCGTGGCTCGTCACGATCTCAAACGGCGCGACGTTGACGCCGTCGACGCTCTCGAAGAACTGCTTTTGCTTGTACTTGTCCTGGATCAGCGCGATCGTCGCGGGCGATGGATGCACGGGGACCTCGAGCGTCGCGAGAAAGGCGGCATTCACGTGCTCGATCTCGACCGTGAGGATGTCGCACTGCTTGGCGAGCGCGGCAATGTCCTGCTCGCTCGTGAAGCTGCCGGCGACGGCACCGACGCCCAATTGGCCGGCGGGCGACGCCGCGCCCTGCGGATCCAGCACGACGAGCGAAAGGCCCAGGCGATGCGCGGCCTGCGCCATCATGCGACCGAGCTGGCCGCCGCCGAGCACGCCCACGACGGGCGGCGCTGTGCCCTCACGCGTCTGCAGCACGGGCATCGTGTGGGTATTGGAGGAGATCTCAGCGACGCGGTGGGACGAAAGTGCGGTGCCGAACGAGTCGCTGGAAAATGCAGAGGAACTAGTGGAGCTCCTCGGCGGTGGAAGATGGATACAATTGGGTGGATTTATATCCAATCAAAAGCTGTGCTGTGGTCCACATAATCCGGTTTTAAGAGAAGATGTGTTGATGTGGTCCACCTTTGGTGATAGAAAATGATATGGGTATCAACTATGAGGATTTGGGTGGATGTCGTTTCGAAGAGCTCATTAGACGAATCGAAGAGCTCAGCATGAAGATTGACGTGCGCACGCGAGCGCTGGACGACGAGGACGTGGAGAATGCCGACGTGGAGATGGTGGGACAGGACGACGTCGTCGTGGTCACGCCCGGCGAGGTCATCAGCACGGACACGGGCGCGTTCCTGCGCGGCCACGGCACTTATCTCAGTCGCGGCGAGCTCATCGCGAGCGTCGCGGGCGTCGTGGAAAAGGTCAACCAGTTGCTCACGGTGCGGCCGCTCGTGTCTCGCTACATTGGCGAAGTGGGCGACATCGTCGTGGGCCGCATCTCGGACGTGGCCAACAAGCGCTGGAAAGTGGACGTGAACGGCCAGCAGGACGCGTCGCTCTTGCTGAGCTCCGTGTACCTCCCGGGCGGCGCGCAGCGGCGACGCACGTACGAGGACCAACTGCAGATGCGCCAGTTCTTTGTCGAGAACGACTTGATCAGCGCCGAGATCCAGGAAGTACGCCACGACGGCAGCCTCTCGCTCCACACGCGGTCGCTGCGGTACGGCAAACTGGAGAACGGCCAGTTCGCGGCCGTGCAGCCGTCGCTCGTCAAGCGCATGAAGCAGCACATGGTGTCGCTGGCCGGCGGCATTGGCGTGGACGTGATCCTCGGCACGAACGGGTACATCTGGATCACGCGCAGCATGGATGCGCTGGGCGATAAGGACGTGGACATGCTGGAGACTGGAGGCAGCATGGAGACCCGCGTGGAAGTGCTCATGCAGAAACGACAGGTCCACGCGACCACGCCGCTGAGTGTGGATGACCGCAAGAAAGTGGCGCGTGTGTTTAACGCGATCCAGACGCTCAATGAGCAGTTCAGGCTCATCACGCCCGACAGCATTATGGCCGAGTACAATGCGCTGCTGGACCAAGAGAGATAATGTCGTTGGAATCGATGCAAACGTTTGCGACAAGTTGTTGGTTGTTGGTTGTTGTCTAATTTTGTTGGTAGTTGGGCATATTGGTTTGATGTGGTTGTTGGTTAGCTTGAAGATTGTTGGTAGTTTGGAAAAATACGGTCGTTGGCGTAGTCGTTGGCGTGGTCGTCCCCTGTCCAGTTGGTGTTCCAGTTAACCACACTGTTGGTGTGGTCATTTTTAGGTCCCGTTGGCTTCGTCATCCCTGGTACTGTTGGCGCCCTCGTCGTTTCTTGTGTCTTTGTTGGTGATGTCCGCACCAGTTCCGATGGAGTTGGCGTCGTCCTCGCGAGAGTGGTCGTTGTTACGTTGGCGTTGGCGTTGGCATTGGCATGGGCACCCGGCCAACCAAACCCGGGGAGATCACCTAGTTCGCGAACACATACTCGATCATCGTTGGGCGGTCACAGCTGTAGCTACAGTCACCCAGCCGTGTGATGTCACCCTGGTACCACGATGCTGGGGTGTCCATCCATTGCCCGTCGATGAGCTCATTGATGAGTGCGCCCGTACTGCCACAGCTCTGCGTGGTCGTGACAAACGCCATCAAGTCGAGGTTTCCTGTTTCGTGTCCAGAGCCCAAATGAAACTGATTATAAGAAAACGGTGAGGTTCATGTGCGCCAGATCTGCAAGGACACTCAGAACTAATGGCTGTTTCGTATTTTAGATGAACGGGGGTCGTAGGCTGATACGTAGTAGCATGGCATTGACGAACAAACGCGATTCCGGTGGAAACCCACCAGACTACAGGTTTGAGACCGCCAATATGCTCGAGCAAACTCCCCTGGCGAGTTTACGGCAATGCCTGAGGTAATTCTGGCTTCACGGGGACCTCCGCTTTCACATCTTCTTTCGTCGTGACACTGGGGAGGTTTGCTGTGTCGTCGGTCTTGAACTGCGGCTCAGTCTTGACCACTTTCGCCTCCGTCGCCACCTCTGGTCCAGGCAGTTTCCCGGTGTACTCCAGCCATATAAACTCGCGCAGTATGTCTTCGTCACGTGGTCCGTGCTGCGGGCAATAGCCGTGGCGGTCCACGGCCTCGGTATTCGCACACCGCTCTCCCGTGCCGACAAGAACACCATGGCACCTGAGTATGTCACGCGCATGGCTGGCGCAGAGCAAATTGGCGTCCAGTTCCCAACGAATGTTGCATCGCACGTTGAGCATGTTGGTACCGCGGCACTGGAATGGGAGCGGTGAGTGCTTGTCGCAAAAGCCCAGGATATCCAAGTATTCTTCGGGGGCGTTGCACGGTTCCGCACCTTCAGCGATCGGCAATAGCCTGGGCGCGGAGGCATCGCCAGCCGAACCATCGTTGGCGAATGAAGAAGATAGTCGAGTGGCCCAATTTTCTGGAGCCGAGAACAATGTCTCTCGCCATCAACTTCCGAGAGAATCGACAGTGATTGTTGAGAGAGGGATGTCGATGTGAAAGAAGAGTAGACTGCCAAAATCAGTTCATACAGGACATCATCTCACATCGTAAGAATATCGAAATCAAATGACACTCACTAATGCATTATTGGGAGGAAACCGCGCGAATGATTCGTTCGCATGCTGTCACGCACTTGGCGGTTGAGACTCGACCTTCGGCTTGAACTGGGGGGTCAACAGACTGGTGTATTGACTTGGTTGTTAGAGATGAAAATCGAGAATGAAAAACTACATAGTCCTAAAAATGCAGTCATCGGCATAGCC
>JAADXL010000679.1:0-19574 GCA_023337755.1 Pythium aristosporum | reverse complement strand
TTCAGCGAACTACACTCATTGTACTGTATTCTCCGTTGTAGTAACGTTGAGAAAAAGGACTCCTGACATGGTCCAAGGGATACAGGGGGGATTGGATTGGAATTACGTGGAGGGCGTGTGACACACTGTGTCAACAAGTCCACTGTGTTGTGCACCATTGGTGCGTCTTAGTGACCGATGAACGAGCCAGTGTTTGGTGCAGCACCAAGCACTGGCTCGTTCATCGGTCTCTAAGACGTCTGCATCGAACGAAACAGGGAAGGTACTTCTTCTCGGGTGGATGATGGCGACCTGGGCCTCCAAGCCATGCTGTCGCTCTATGTGCTGGAATGCTTCGCTCAGATACCGTCTGCCTCGAATGACGACGGTCCTGTTGATCTGTCGTTGGATGATAGCATTCTCAGCGAGCCTACGCCATATTTTTAGTGACCGACACGAACCCACGAGCGCCAAATGCCCCAACGCTTCTCTTGGCCAGTCACAGATACGGTAAGATCGCTGTTGAATTGCCGGCATTCTGTGAGGAAGCACTTGAGCTACTGGTAGTCGCATCTTGCCCATCCACGGCGGATCCTGGCGAAGTCGGTAAATGCAGAACAGGATGGGGGCGTCCTGTTCTGTATTCGCCGACTTACGCACACTCAGCAGTTCAAGCGTCTGGGCTGAGGTGTCTCAGTGAGAACCGAAATATCACTGAACTACATCCAGCGCTGACCACAATGCGATGCATGAGTGCTTCACAAGCGACGCTTTTCTATGAGGTCCAGCCATTGATGATGATGGAGATGCTGATGCTGATGCGGTTTATTAGATGTCGAGGCTTGACGCGAACAGTTCGCTTTCGTACGCTCACACGTACACGACATGGTCAAAAATATACAGTTTAAACTCAACGATTGTAGCTGACGCAACACTCGTATCTGGCCTGGACGGTGTCAGTACCACTCGACAAACGACAATGTGGTAAAACGTTCCAGCAATGACGTCGCGCTGACGCTTCACAACGAGTTTCAGTGAAGGCTCCTCATCCGCATCGAATTACAAGGTATGAATATAACAGCTCGCGAGAACGTGTGCTTTGTGGCTATTACATACGTATCTCTTTTTATGAAGCCACCAGAAAAATACAGATCCTTGGCTGGCCTCGATCGATTGGACGCCTTTTGGACCCACTCGACGAGTCAAGGAGTACTCAATGGTCGAATGGCGAGCCACGTGGATGGAGATACCCAGGCTCTGGGGCTGCATCGCAAAAGGCAACCCCGAGGGACTTGTGGCTAAAACCGTATCCTGCTTCTGATGTAGCCACCTGGACCATTGTATTGCACCGGAGTCACTATCATAAACTTTACCCCCCGAGCTCGCTGGTTCATCACCTCACCCTACAAAGCACTAGATATCATATCTCAGATACGACGACATCATTGGCTAATAATGCGTACACTATGGGTTCAGTTTTGGGACCGATTTTGAAGGGTGGCTGATTATGGTTGCCACGCTTACCATGCTGAGATGGGATGCCGCGTAAACTAAACAGTATCATGTTGCGTAACACCTCGAAGCAGGGAGACTCGCCCGCGCGGCATTGTCTGAACGCCCTCTATCGCGCACGTTGGCTGTCCAGCTCGAATATGGAAATTAGTATCCTCGCACGACGGTGCGGTGCTCAGACGGTCTTTTTCCATGGCATGTTCAGCGATCTTTACTTCCAATGGTGGATGCCCGCCTAACACAAATCGTGTTTGTTTAGAGAAAGTTTGGGTTTCCCCGGATCTTTCTCCCCCAAATGGCGAATACAGTGTCAATGTGTGCATCGTAGCGGGATGGACACCCTCGCAGCCAGGTGTACTGAACTTCGATGCTCCACCTGGTCCGACCACCTAGCGACTTGTCTGTCGTCCACTCATCCATCTCATCACGTTGAAGATCATTTTGCTAAGTGTACATGAACTGATTGGGTCAGTAGAGCACCCTCGATCTACAATGTATCCATACCCCCCACAGTGGATTATCGGTCCAGACTTGCACGGATCTAATCTGGACCTCTCCAGTATTGTCGCACTGCTGTGCATTGAATTCGGCCGCTCCATGGAAAGGCTGAAAAAAGCCCGAAGTAGACGACTGCTGACACGACAGTTCTATGCTTTCGCCGCTTGGCTGATCGATACCGCCCACCACAGCTAGCGGACTCAGCAGCCCAGTCCGACATCCGTCGAGAAGCCATCTGATCAGGGTAGATAGTCGCGCGAACAGTCATTCTTGGCTTTGAAGCAGTGGGCTTGATCTGCTCGCCAGCTCCCGCATTGTTCAATTTGCAACGACCCGTCGACGCCATCTTCCCACACAATCTAGCGATGTCTCACCCCACTGAAGACGATGAACGGCTCTTGAAGCTGGCCTACGATTCGAGTGACGACGATTCCGACGTCGCTGAAGATACGCGCTGCAAGTACCCGAGCAAGTTTTGCGGTAACACCCGTGTCGCCAAGGCGTCTGGAAAGCTCCACCGATTCTGCGAGCTCCACCGGCGGCGAGCCAACGTCAACCAGAAGCGCTGGACCGCCGTGCGTCGCCAAGTTACTCGCGAACAAGGCACCACGCACATGGATCCCACCTGGGTCGCCATGACCATGGCAAATTACTACCGGGTGATTGCACCAGGTACCTCCACTGAGCACCCACTTGCGCACCAGTATCCTCTGGGCGTGCCAGCGACTGAGCTGATGTACAAGGTCCCAGTGGACACGGCTACTCTAAACGACAACGATATCCAGATTCTGGCGACGCTCTTGGGGCCAACCGAGTCAGAGCAGTGGCCACTAGGAGATCACTCGTTGACCCACGTGTCCCTGGCCGCTGATGAGACTCAAAACAGGATCGTCTAAGCGTGAGCCGCTTTCTTTGAACAGAATGCCAGGGCATTCGCAGACTCCAGATTCTAGGAGTACACTGAATTAAGTAAATTCATTTCCCCAATCGAGTGCCTCTACCAATCCCACCAAAATGATAACAGCTGACCGGAGGGACGGACGATTTTAACTCACACCACGCAGCCTCCCACTAGAAACCTTGGTAACGAACTTGAGCTCCCGTGAAGCCACTATTGATATTGTGTAGGCTCCTCCATCAGGCAGAACGCTAACTCTACTCATTCCATTTTTTCTGTGTCCTGAATTTGTCGGACGAGATAAAAACTATAATACTCAATGAAATGCAAACAAGCCATGATCGATCAAAACGGCCAATGTGTCATTTCTATTTGGGCTATCCAAGAAGGGTGTCAACACACAGACGCCATAGAGCCTCTAAGGCGTCTGCGTGTTGACAATCCTTATCTTATTAGTTGGAACCTCCTGTGGTGGTGACGATCCCAATGTATCTTCAAAGAATAACTGAACAGCTCAGGAAGTCCAGCACGTGTGAAATAATTGAGACACTTGCAACGCAAATCTGGACAAAGACGAGGAGGACTACCGATCAATCCATTTTGTGGACAGCACTGTACACTATACACTGTTCAACTGATCGCAGTCGTCGTTTTGGATCCAGCAGTGCGTCAACCGTGAGGACGATCCATCGACCGGTCTCAACCTCGCCGCCTCTGCCTTCCACAGGCATTCGAACCGCTGAGCAGTTCAGGCGGAGTGCGGCTGCTCTGTGCCAAATCCTGACTCACGCAACTCTAGAAAATCCACGTGAAAAGGGCCAAAACCTTGATAATGAGATAATGAGATGCCTCGATAATGAGATGCATATTTACAGTGGCCGTCGTGTGCATCTCATTTTATGATATACAGTACTTCGATGGGATCTCAGTTGCACAACTCTTTTGTGAACTACGTATAACATTGTTTATGAATTTCTTATTCGGGGTCGACTTCTCGTATTACTACAACACCAGTATGCACAATACAGAGTACTGTAGTGGAATTTGTTGAACGATCTTGCCGTGCAGTTGAGTGAAAGAGAGCTGACCAGGAGAAGTTCGGATGTCTGAGCTCAGTAAAAAAAGGGATCCCACTGTCAGCCAATTCGAATGAAACGAAGTAGTCAGAAAAACCAATGCTGACAGGAACGACCAACAAGAGACGGAGCATGGCTAAAAGCAAGGAACAAAGCCGGCTCCCCACGTTCCAGGGATAAGCTAACGTTACTGGTAGAAACCAAGCGACCGACTGGGGAAATCGTGGGTCGAGGCAGACCGATCATTGTGCAATCTGCATTCTCACACACTTCCAGCCATCCAATATGAACCCCCGCGACACCTGCCCCACGTTCGAAGATCGGGAAGCTACAGAGTCGCGTATGACGCTGACGGACGAGAGAATCTCAGAGGAGATTCGTTGCAAGTACCCCGGCAAGTTTTGCGGTCAAGCACGCGTGCGCAAATCCACTGGCACGTTCCATCGCTATTGCCAGTATCACCGGGACAAGGCTAGTGCGAACCAAAAACGCTGGATGAGTGTGCGCCGTCAGCAAGCCGCAGCGGAGGACCATCAGCGCTTTATGCAGGAGTTGCTGACGCTGCGCCCTCAGATCCAACCATCTTCTCTGGCGATGCTGGGAAGCAGCCAAGCAGCCAGTCGATGTCGCGTGCTTCTTCCGGATCCGATCGGAGTCGACCATTGCCCCGAGCCTGAGGATCTTTCGTTGGAGGATGCAATGATTCTCAGCGCACTGTTGGTCGGTGAACCCAACGAAGTGATGTTTGAGTCTGAGTCACACACACACACATCAATGGCCTCGTTTGTTGCCTCACCCACACCCAGTCACAGATTGTGACTGTGATTCACAGTCAATCAGCGCCCCGCCATGTCGAAGTTATAAAAAGATCAGTCAGTCGGACAGAAGTCCTTCTTCGTCTGGGTACAGTACATTATTCTCTACTGAATAAGCATTTTTTGGTCAGTCGATCACTTCTTTCTAGTCAGCCTTCGTGATGGAATGCATTCTTCACGAACTTTATCTAGGTACTGTACACAGCCCACACCGCGAGTCCTTCTCTTCTGCACGAATAGAAAAGGTCTCACCGCCAGCTCCGTCCTACAGTGCTAGACTCTAGCACTGTGACTGCAACTCTAGCCTAGAGTTGCAAAAGAGAAGTGCACAACATGTAAATCAGTTGACCACCCCTCCTCGCTCAGTGCTACAATATCAGAATGTACGCCGTCGTTAACTTGGCAGACGAAGCAGTTCCCTGGGTGAGTCCTGCAGGACCCTCTGCCAACGAACACTCAAACCGCTGAACTACATCCAGCTCTGACCACACTGCGAGGGAGCCACACATTAGAAAGAATCGTCTGGCCACCTATGCTGGAGTCTGAGGCATTCGCTCCAAGCGCTGACAGCCAAAAAATATTTTTAGGGCCTTTAGAGGGAGGAATTCTATTTTACACGGCATGTAAATTGCTGACTACATCTACACCTGCACACTATTGGAGGTGCACATCCAGTGCATTGCGTCATCATGGTCACGGATCGGAGCTTCCACCTCATGCAGCATCGTCATGAGCCACGCGTCTTCCATTGGCATTGCTTCACCGGCTCGCTCGCATTGTGCGACAATCGTCGTGAGCATGTCAATATCCGTCTCACTGAGGGGCGTGTCTTCCTCCAACCGCGCGTCAACATTCGTGGGCGTTGACGACATTTGAGTACCGAGCCAGTCGCTCTCGGAGATGGTGGGAATGGCGATCGCAAGGGGCGCGAGCTTGGGCAGCAGCGGCTTCGCGAGGTCCATCCGTTCAGGATGTTCGACAGAGATCTCAAGACTCGATGCAACCAGCTTGCTGGTCTGTTCCTGGCGCCGGCGAATGTTAGTCCATCGCTTCTGGTTCACTTTCGCGCGCGCGCGGTGCTCTTCGCAAAAGCGATGGAGCTTGCCGGTCGTTTTCCGCGCGCGCTTGTTGCAGCAAAACTTGCTCGGGTATTTGCACCGCTCGTCGGGTAAAAAGTGGGAAATGTCGACACCCATGCGGGCCGCTCGCACCGTGTCAAGTTCATGGGCTTGCAGCGGTGTCAGGTTCGAGAGGCACTTGCGTGGCTTGGTCGACGTGGTCATCGTCACGGGCATAATGGTGTGCTGGCTGTCAAGTTGGGGAATGGCTGCTTCCTTGCTGCCCAGTCTTCTACAACGCCGACTCCTCTGCTGGTCGGGCGCCCGTGGCCAGAGAGAGCCTGCAGTGCAGTCGGGAAGTCAGCAATTTTCGACGAGAGGAGATGGGCGCCATAGGCTGAGTATCACCGCGATACCAAAGTCTCTAGAATGTGATTAGCATTTTTCGCACGGTTATGTACAAATTGGCGCGCTCGCCTCGTTTTTGTGCACATTTGAGACTTTGGGGCGACTGGACGACAGACGATCCAGTAGAGGCGAACCAGATCATCAGGATCTTGTGATCGTGGTGGATTTCTTCCGAGGAAGCAACGGGATCGGGCTGATTGCTGCTGTCCACAAGTGGCTTGTGGTGCGCATCCGTCATTCTACAGTACTCTTACTGTACATGGTGGCGATGCCGTTATGCCATTAGCTGGACCATGGTTCCATTACTGAGACAGCCTAGCACAGTGCACCTTCACTGTCCGTAGAGTACACGGGGTTGATTGGTGTGCACGAAGAAGCAGGGTGCACTCAAATTTACGATTTACTACAGGACAAAGCGCTGGTGCTGCGCTCCACTCGTGCGTAGTGATTATGTACAGTGTACTTGTACTGTACATGGCGTCGAGAAATGGACTGCGATCTTGCGTCGCCGTCTGGTTACTCTAGTGTAGAATTCGTTTTCCACTACGTCGTGGGCATACTCTACTGCAACAATACAGTAAGCAGGACTCCGACGCAACTGGAGGTCAGCAGTACTGTACACTTCTTACTGGCAAGCTCCACAAAGCTTCAAATCGAAAATGAAACAGTATAAACTGTCAAGATCAATATATCAGGGTACATTTCAGAGGTGCTGTTTATTGAAGCATCAGATGTGCATCTGCAGACGATGCTTCGTGAAGGTCACTTACCGTGACGGACAATCAACCCAGGAGACCGCATCAATACCGTGTCAGTGAGTCCCTCGGACTCCGTGCTGAGCACAGCTTACATACAGAAAGCGTAAAATTGGACCTCGTTCATGTAGTACCAGAGCGAACGAGGGTGTTGCAATTCCGCAGCAAATAGATTTGCGGATATTAGTTTGCCAAAGAGTGGGCAGATTAACGTTGATTGCATCGTAACAGCGTCTTATTAAAGAGCGACCTGGCCGGCAAATCGCTTGTCCGGTCGTCCACGCTACAGTAAGCGACGGCGGCACAATGGGAAAATTATAGTTATTGAACAGTGCCTAGACATTCTGCATCATCGCCAGCAAGCTCTTCCGGAGATCACACGCTACAGCACCCACACAAACGAGTGTAGCAAGTTGCCTCGTCGCATGCTGACTTGGGAGCAGCGCCATTTCCAAAACGTTTCGTTTGGGTTTGGTGGAATGATGTGAAGAACAGGTCCTGCCGTTCACAGTCTCGGTGGATCTCAAACCGCTTTTTTACCCGCGTTTGCGTCGAAAGAGTGACAACTTGTTGATCGTTGCTTGCTCACGGGATGCGAACGTCTCGATTGTCTGCCTTCTCCTTGAACCCACGAGGCGAGCTAATTCCCTCTCACCGCGGAGCGAGGTGGTAATAGTTCGCGTTTGCACAGCCATCATCTACAGTATTGCACTCACACCGAATGACATAGATACTAGATGGCAACAAGTAGCTACGATGAAATAATTTAGCTGGTGCAAGTCGCGGCGTCTTTCCTACAATGTGCCAATCGCGAGCTCTTCAAAGATTGTCGCTGTCACGACGGGCGCTTCGACCTCCTGAAGCATCGTCATGAGCCAGGCGTCTTCCATGGTCATCGCTTCGACCGATCTTTCACTGAGCGCCACAATCGACGTGAGAGTGTCTATATCATCCTCACTGAGGGGAAGATCGTCCACTTGCGTGTCCACATTGGTTGGCGACGGCGGCTGTGAGTTGACTTTCCAGTCGGCTGGCTTGGGTGGGGTGGAGGAGGCAATTTCCACGGGGACCGAGAGTGGCAGGCATGCGCTCTTCCAGGATTCGTCTTGGCACAAGGCAAGGCTAATGTTGATGATATCCTGGGCACTTTCTTGGCGACGACGAATCTCGGTCCAGCGCTTCTGGTTCACATTCGCACGCGAGCGGTGGTCTTCACAGAAGCGGTGGAGCTTGCCCGTCATCTTGCGCGCGCGCTTGTTACAGCAGAACCGACTCGGGTACTTGCAACGCTCGTCGGGGCCCATGTGGGAGATGTCGATGCCCATGCGGGCGGCTCGCAAAATGTCGGCTTCATGGGCGATCGCTGGTGGCAGCTTGACCTTTGGCTTGCGCGGGGCACGCGGCTTGCTATTGGTTTTTGCGGTGGTCGTGCTGGCATCCATGGAGGTGGACGTGGGGCTTTGGTTTTTGATGGCAAATTGACAAGTGGCTGGCTACGCGTTGCGTCCACATGATCCGTAAAGTCGGAGACCGCCCATCGTCGCCTGCCATTACGTGTACACGGCGCATGCTGAGATCCATATCTTGTCCAGCGCTGAGTTCAGACGAGGCAGCCGACAAACGCAAAATGTACTTTCTCTGTATGAAATTGTCCATAAAATCCAACTGCCTCGTTTATGCGTCGATTTGAGACTTTGAGCGGTGGTCAGACGGGACAGCCAGTGGGCGGAGCACACACGAACCATGGTGGCGTTATATTGTGTATGTCGGGCGTCGATACCGCTGGCTTTGGCACAACGTTATTGGCGCACGCGCTGCAATGCGATGCAGTCTTCCCGTGGCCACCTGAAGGCTCCGCTGTAGGAGTGCTGGTACAGTAGAGCAAATGTTCGGAGTGCGGTTGGACGAACTGCGGAAATGCATGTCGCCACCCGACCCGAACAAATACCGTACCGGTGGTTATAGTGATGCAGTTCGAGTATTCACGCAATACTGCGGTTTCGATGGTCGTTGGTGTCCTCACGTTACAGTGGAAGTCGGCTTGTTCCTTGTTCGGATACACCTCGCGGGCGTCGTACGAGACTGATATGTTCATTGAAAGGGGGGCATTGCCCCACGGCCAATCCAGCGTGCTGTACGTACGAGCTCCCCGTAAAGTAATTAGCGGACGGGTATTCACGCTCGTGTGATCTGAACTCGTCCATCACCCACTTCGGGTCCTCGGTTGATTGTCCAACGGGCTCGATCAGAGTTATGCAAGCGGCACTCGACAGCACTGAACGGCATTCTGATCTTTTTCGGGTCACGATCGCTCCAATCAGTCACGTTTATGTTCTCGGTTGTGGTGACCAGGGTGGTCGACTATCTCCATGATCGCGATACACTGAGTTCCTCGAGTCGGGGCTCACCAAAAATTGGAACGAGTGATTCAATCAAGCACCACGGCAGCACGGAACCCGCTCTCTCCGCTGCGCCCACTGTCCCCAACGTCGATGCTAGTCCGAACACGGAATTGGTCACGCCCGAGTCCTCCCACACAACAGCGACGATACTGTGAAGCAGGCTGTATCTGTTCGGCGACGCACACTCCGGGACCGCGATCTGTGCGACGGCCCGCAAAACTCGAAATGAGCTCGTTGTGGAGAAGCCGCGTGAACACAAACGAAGCAGGAACCTATCGCTCGGGCAACCGTGCTGTTTCGTAAGCTGTTTCCACGCCCAGCGAGTTCTTGGCTGAGCCGATAGATGTACCTGAATCTCTCGGCAGACGAGACCGATCTCGTCTTTTATCGTGTTCCGCTTCGTTTATGTACTCATTTGCCGGGCACTTCAATCAGATGGGGCAGCTTCAAGCGCAAATACGTGTAGAGACAGGTCCTACGGGAACAAGACCGCATGCATGCTGTTGAAGTGGACGCATAAATGAACAGAAACGATGCCGATTTGGAGAATGTGAAGACGCCCTCCTGACTCTCCAGCTAAAAAGCGACCTTCTCCGAGTACCTTCTACCAACTTGTCCGCTTCTATGCATCACCATGCGGCCTCTGTCGAAGCAGGAATGCCGCTTGGAGTCAATCTCACTCCACAACTCGATAACGGTGCACTCCCCGCATCGACCGCGACAATATAAGGGAGGCGAGCTCGCTCCCGAGGGATGAATGATGGTGGCATGTTGGTAATATCGTGGACAATAGCCAAAACGCAAACCGATTCATGGAGATTTCTTCTTTGCTTCGATTTTGCATCAAAGAAGCCTCACGCACTGACTCAGGTAAAGGGGTAATGCTGTCGATGCTGCATGCAACCTAAACTATAGTTGTCGCACTGTACCCACACTATCATAACGCTGGTCACTCCAACTGTTCCTTCACGAGAATTGTCGAACTTTTCATTTTTTCAAAACTTCTTCCCCTCAAGCTGTCCCGCTTTTGTACAGTATTTGCGGTCGAGCAGTTGCTACTATTCCCGTCTATGTTCACATTTGCTGATTGAAGTTGAAGGCAGATGAACCCATCTCCACTGATTTAACATCCTCAACATCCAGAATCTGGATGCAAACAAAACAGCATCTTTGAAACGGACCTGTCACTTGGGATGGCGTTCGTAGACGCCAAGATCGCGAGCAGCCTCACGCTTGAAACTTTCATTGGCAAGAGCTCCGGCTATCCGTGGATTTTTTTTCTTGCCCACCATACGGCTTCACCGTGAAGTCGAGTTGCAATGCTGTAGCGTCTCGTCAAAATCTCTTACCAAAACCACCGCTTCCCGAAAAGCTCGAGTGCAAGAGCTGATAAAACTGCGTGCTTCTTCATATCCTACAAGCGGGCGAAATGTCCATACTGTACAGTAGAGTGCACATTGGACAAAACCCGGCAGACAGTCCCGTTGGTTAACATGTGACGAGGCAACCAAATCAAAGCCTTGGGATATACTGTTGAGACTTTCGTGTCGCATCACTGTACTGCTGGGCAGCTACTTCTACTGTATGTATCACCCTACAAAGACGAGACGTCTTCGGCGTCATGCTGCAGAAACAGCTCCACCGAGAACTCAGCTGGCCAGACGGGGTGGAAAGCACACTCGGGGGACGCACCCATTGCGGACCCCCCATCGAGAACCATGGTGACAAGTGCCTCAATCTCATCATCCTCGAGTTCGTCTACCATGGAGTCTGCGAAAGTCACGGGATCAACAGCTTTCGTGGACGAGTGGTGAGCGCTCTTGTGCCCGTGCGGGAACTGGCCGTCGGCGATCGATTCGTTCCCCACACAGACGAGACCGACGGCGTTTGCAGTAGGACAAACAGTGCGTGATGGCAACGTGACTCTCGTCGGCTGCACGGAGACCTGGCCTCGGCGCGTTTCGTTCCAGCGCTTCTGATTGACGTTAGCACGCGAGCGGTGGTCTTCACAAAAGCGATGAATCTTGCCCGTAGTCTTGCGCGCACGGACATTGCAGCAAAACTTGCTCGGGTATTTGCACCGTTCGTCGGGCGCCATGTAGGAGATATCAATGCCCATGCGAGCTGCTCGCGCAACATCGAGCTCGTGAGCGAGAGCCGGAGGGAGCGTGGAGGTCGAAGTATTGCGCCGACGTCTTCGCTTCGGGCCCACGACGGCCACTGTCGTGGCCACAATGGGCGTGGGGGCGTCCATGATCCAACTGGGGCTTTCGCAACCAATTGAAAAATGGGACGAGGAGGACTCGAGCCAACTTGTGACTTCCGCTGAGTTCCAATGACACTTCAAAGGGCACACATGTGTTCACGTTATGTACTCACACTGTACCGGTTCTGTACGGCCAGTATCTGCTTGATGTTTGGAGGTACCTACAAAACACACACTCCTTGCATCCCGCCTAGTTTATGTACGTTTTGAGTGACTGGTCGGATTTTTCGCGACGCCGTCGACCGCCGTGACCCCGTGAGGGTACACAAATACTTCAAGCGCGTTCCGAGAATCGTCCGGATCACAGGCTCCTTGTCCAGTCAGTCGACAGCAAGCCTCCATTGATTGACATCTCATGGGCCACCACAGTTCTGCCGGGTGCTCCGAGGCTTTCACTGCGGATCCCGTCCCACAGCGCCGTCTCCGTGGGCTGCAGACGTCGTCCACCTCTACTTCTTCGGTGGCGGCTACCGGAGGAACACGGGCGGTGTTTGTGTCATCCCCATGGATAGCAACGCGTGCGCCGCCGGTCAACCCGAATGAGCTGAGCGCATCGCGTGGCCACCAACAAGGGACTGTTATTCGATCTCCAGGTGGCAAAGCGGTGCCCGCGCCTACAAATGAAATGACACTCTCAATTTATCTCTACAAACGGCATTTCAGCCTACCCCAGTTTCAACCACGATTCCTAATGTCGCCTACGGGTGACTGCTCGCAAGCCACCAGGGACGCTCGTTGGACAGAAGGCAACCCATGCCGGAAGAGGAGGTAGGCGCCGGGGTGAGGTAGAGCGAAGAGCGGTGGCCGCGACTCGACGGCCATGCGATACGTTCATTTGGACAAGAAGTACCGCGCTTTGGCGCATGACGAAGAGGAGAAGCGCACGACAAGATGGCCAAGCGCGAGCGTTTAGGCGCTCGGCGTCGAAGAGGAGGAGGAAGACACACAAGACCCAGCAAACAATGGCTGTCATAAAGCGAGTTGTCGGCCACGGCGAAGGCGGGAGTTTAACGCACGGATGGAGAGTCACGACGGGCTGTGTCGATCTCCCATGACACGATTGCCCAGCGAAAGCGCATCATTATGTGCGCGAGCAGTTTGATGTGTTAAGCGACGTTCGCGAGCAGGGCACCCTAGACTAGCCCATCTCTGCGTAAGCGATTCGATCCACAAGAATTGACCGCAGTTGAATGGTTGTGCAGGCCCCTGAGCCTACGATACGCATTTCGGACCAGCCATCCCGGCATATCCGTACTATTCGCCATGGCTCCAGCATAGCAGCGGCACGAAAAGTGCGCAAGTTCCCCGGCTCCGAAGATCGAGAGCTTCGCGATCCAGCAATGAATAGCTCTGGCCTACAAGAAGAAGTCGCACCCTCTGGGCGACTCGCAACGACAAGAAACAACGGCAGGAAGACCACCCGCCGGCATCAGTGCTCATTGAACGCACTGATTCGCGCACGAAAGCTCACATCCGAACACTACGCACCGTAGCTGTTGCCACCCACGCCCCTACAAGGAAGAAGCATAAAGCATGGCGCAGCCGCGTCCCCCACGTGTATGAGTGACGTCGGTGGGTAGGGGAGCGGTAAGTCGATAGGCATCGGTCGCACATTAATAGACCCCCGTCTCCTCATTTCTACAACTGTCCACTCTACAACGACCTTCGTGGTGGACTGGCGCAATCTGCTCGAATCTGAAGATGCACGCAAAGAGCTTCGCCTGTACTACCGAGGATTTGCTCCGTGGAAAAAATTCACCAAGGCGATAGGCGACTTCGATTCTGGTCGCAGTTAACACAGTGACAAAGCGCCGCGCATGGGGAATTCTCAGGTTCACCAATCGTCCGACAGTTGTTGAACCTGCTCAAGCACACTATCTGACCTAGCTCACAGTCACTTCTTCGTGTGAAGTGGTATAGCACTGCTCGAGACTGGTCCTGGAGTCCTGGAGTCCACGCATTTCGACATTCTACGCCTCTTGAGAACGCTAGATTTCCCCCTCCCTCGGCTAGCAACACGCTGGCGGCATTTCGAACGGATTTGGTACAGTACACCTCACCACACTTGCAGCTCAGCTGGGTGAGTCGCAACCACTGCTATAGCACACGCATGCTCCGCCAATCAAACCTTTTTGCCCACCAACGCCATGGGATTTGAAAGAGGGAATGGGACTCGGGCATCTTCCAGCAAAGCCTGCTTTTGGAGTCCTGTCTTGTCCCTGAGGCTGCACGTGAAGTCCTTCACAGTGATGTCGCACCGACCATGCCACCATTTGGCATCATCGTCGCTTCAGCCAATCGCGATGCTGGAACTTCCGAGAAGCGATGCGTTGACAAAACTCTAAAAACAGAGAAGAAAAATGAAAAACAGAGAAAACACATCAATAACAGAGAAGGGGTGTGTCTAACAGAGAGTTCACTCGAATAACACACACAAAAACAGCACCAACAGAGAAGGGTGTCGAGAAACACATAAAAACAGTGTTTAGGGCAAAACCAGCCAAACAACAGTGGGACGTGTCAAGCCCACAGAGAACCTGTTGGTCGTGAAGCGATCCGCTATCCGCTACTACTATAAGTTAGAAGAGGCCACATCTCACGACTCCATTCACCGACGAGGATTGCAATAGACTCCTGGCATGGAGGAGAACCAACATGAGAGTGACGGGATGTGGCGGCAAGTGACGTAGAAGAATTAGGCGCAGCAGGTCCAGTGCACATGCAGTATGCCCGAGCCTCGTGTCGGCTCGACGCTCACCCAGGTGAACCGGACTTTGAAGGTCGTTTCGGTTTTTGCTTTTTATTTTGCATCTACGGAGAACACTGAGCAGTATGTCCGAGTTATGCGGTAGTGGCATGTGGTTAATATAGCATCTGAAGTAATATCTGCTCCACGCGTGCAACGGCGTCCCTCCAAATACTGGTGGCACTCGCATTCCCCAAAATGGCGATTCCACCACATGCAGTGGTGCACTGCATTTCGTGTGGAACTTGCCCCTCCGATCTATTGCAAATGCCTCTCCAAAGTCTGGGCTTGGTACAGTGTCTGGAATCCGAACACTGCACCACACATAGCCCAGTTCTGATTCCAACGATCCAAGTATCAAGCGCACACAGCTCCATAGTGCAGACTCATTCTTGCAGTAGCTACCGTTTCCTACAATAATGTAAGATAAGGATATAACCGAATGCACCTGTCGGTGGTTAGTACCTGTGAAGTACAGTGTTATCTCATGAGAACAAGCAGACACCACCCCTCCACCCCATGCAGCCCCAAACCATAAAAAAATAAAGTCCCACGTACTTATACCAGGGTTTTAATGGAGAAAACAGGCATGCTTTAGATTTATCAGTCGGGGCCTTCTGTACAGCATATTGCGGCACACTTAGGTCAATCGCATCCACCACTATGGGCTGGTCATGAAGGCCGGCCATCCGCTCACACTTTGACTGGGGCCATTTCTGGAGGCTGTGGGGCTGGGCCTTCCCTCACAAAAAGGATTGCCTTCACGAAATCAATCATTCGATTCGATCGTTGCCTCTCTCTGGAGGCATATATAACAGGACCATTAGAAGACAACAACATTTGTGTATTGATGCTGATATCGCAGGAATCATTATGCCTATGAGTATAAAAATGAGGTGTGTGATTTCCCACGTCAGGGGCCACGATCTGATCGCCATGGCCTATAATACACCTTGAGAGTAACATACTGTGTGCAAAAGTCTGCGAGGGGCAAGTACTTTGGTTTCCGTCGTGTTTGGTGGCGTCGATATACTAGTCAATGTTGCCCTGCAAACTATTATATATCAAGTCAGTAAGTATCAAAAAAAAGTCAGTAATGATCAAAGCATTGTGTGCACCCCATTGCGTTGGCTATACTGGTGGTCGCGTCAGTACGGACACTAAACTATCTCCCAGCAAAGGTCAACGCGTTCGTACCGTTTGTGGCGTTCAGTCTGGTAGTTGGTGTGTGGTGGTCCACCCCATGGGGGCCGAGCACTTGCTGTTAGAGCCTGTTAGAGCCATCACGCATTTTCCATTATAGGCGGGTGGTGGGTCATGCGGGTCGACGAATGACCGACGAATGACTTGCTCCATCCTACATGCGCCGTGAGAAAGCCCGTCTGGTCAGTAACGATAACAAAGAGATAAACGTGACCGTATCGTTTGTGGCTACCATACTGGTAGTTTTGTGTGGCTGTGGGATGGAGGTACTGGATGGCACCGTCCTACATTTATCTACGGACGAGTCATTAAGATAATAACTAAAGCGATACTGGATGCGCACGCCGCCAAAAAGATCGTACCGGTTGTGATGTTCGTGCTGGTATGGGAGTGCATTTGAGTGTGGTGTGTGGTGGGCCCATGGAGGTCAAGTCGCACATCGCATAATACTTGTCATTAAGGATCAAGAACAAAAAAAGAAGCACCGTTAATGCGCAGCGCCTGCTTGTCCCCGTTGAAACGGTCGTATGGGTACTAAGTGCATCGGTGGCGGACTTCCGCGAGCCACGAGGTTCGCCGCCATGCACCGGTGCTTCTGTATGGCTTGACGCAAATAGTAATACTTGTCATTAAGGATCACCACAAAAAAGGCATCAAAGCGCGCGCATGCAGTTCATGAGCAGCGCCTGTTCATACACGGTCGAGAGGGTCGTACTCGTAGTACGTGCATTGGCGGCGGACTTCTATGCGCTGTGAAATCCGCCGCCGTGCCCTCTGTGCCTATGTGCTTTTTCGACTTGCTTTCGACAGTCGAAACTGAAATCACGACAATCAGTACGTGCTGTGTATGGTAAGGTACGGTACTGTAGAGTAGTACAGTAGGGGTCATTGTTGTTGTGCACTAATAGCCCTATACCCACATACACCCAACCCCACCTTCTCTGTTTATCGACAATCCTCTCTGTTTTTCGTTACTCTTCTCTGTTTTTAGGGCTTTGTCCGATGCGTTTCCCTCCTTGGAAACTTAGCGTTTCTGATGTGTGTACAAACTCGCGAATTGACATGAAGAATGCACCTCGTCGCCCGATCGCCCCGATCACCGTGCCCGAACAGTCGGATGCTTCTCTACTTATGCAACAAAGCTCCCATTCATCCTTTTTTCTGCCCGCAATGGCTTCTCTGGGCAAAGCCCCCTTTTTTTAGAAGTCGTATCTCAGGTGGTTTTGGCTATAGCTCAAGGTCTTCGTCGCTTCCGCCAATCGAGATGCCGGGAAGCTCAGCGATTCTGAAGGCTGTGCAGCCATCGAACTGACGGAAGTGGCATGGAGTGTTCGATCGTTTGTTCCACTGTGCCCACACATCTTGTTGGTCAGTCGCATTTTCTCATAGAAATCACTGTATCAGCCATTACATTCTATGGCTGACTAAATGTACAAGTGAAGCCAGTCTTGAGGTTGGGATACTGTCCCCTACAGTATCCAATGCCCAACTACTGCAATTGTCCCATCCTAGGCTTGAAATCCGGGGCTGCCGTGTTGCCGAATGATGTTCTTCCTAAATCATCGCGCATTCATTCCCAAGAACTCGGATGGCCTGACTTATACAGTATTCCTCGAAAATTTTGACTTGATTGCATGTCGAGACCCGCCAGGACTGCCTTTGTGCATGGGGCAATGTCGTGGGTCGTCGCCCTGTGATCGCGAGGTGTACTCAGTAAGAAGCATCGCTATGTGTATCGGACAGGTACGGTATCTATCAAGCGAGCTCGCCCACGTGCATCGAGATTCCTGCAGATCGGCCCTGGCGTGCGTGCATATTGGATACGTACCACGACATCGTGACGGCAGCACGCTGGCGGACGGGAGAAGTTTGCGACCAATAGCAGAGTCGCGCCGCGTGTGGCTGCGGAAGCTGAGAAAGCACTGCATCTGATCGATCCGAAAAGCTTTGCAGAACTCTGACTCAATCGAAGAGTCTGTACGTACGGATATAGTTTATCCATACCGTACGCACTTGCTTCGCAGGCTGTGGTGACTGCAAAACCCCTTGGACATCAGTCGTTCAATAGAACGTCTGTTGCGTGTACAGTGGGGTCCTACAGCACTCTTCCAGACAAAAAAAAAAAAGTTGCGTATCGGTTAAGCCGGAGGCGTGGCTGGGAAAAGCCGTGGGAACCGTCCCACGGATCGGCTACCACCCGGAGCGGCCGGACCCACACATCACGCCCGACTCTGCAAAGTTTGTTCTCGTCACTTTAGAATTTCCCTTCGCGAGGTTAACTCACTCCTGTCACGCCCCACGGATCGCCCCCACTCTTTGAAATGATCGATCCCGCGTTCCAGCAAGAGTACGAGTTTACGCGGTGCAAGTACCCGAGCAAGGTCTGCCGCAACATGCGCACGCGCAAGCGCAACGGCCAGCTCCACCGCTTCTGCGAGATGCATCGCGCGCGGGCCAACCAGAACCAGAAACGCTGGAGCGCGTCGCGCGTCAAGCGCTGGGACTCGCTCGCGCAGCCTCTCGGGCCAGGGTACGACCTGCGTGACGACGACTTTGACGACGACAGCGGTGCCGTCAAGGCTGAGCCCTACACCGACGCGACCCTGTACGGCGGTGCGCTGTTCCCCATGGCCTCGCTAGATGGCTACAACTATGGCGGCGAATTGACCGCCTTCCCGATCGCCGAGACCCCCGAGACGAGCTGGCAGGACGCCGCGACCGAAGAGCTCCGCGAGTTCCTCGGCGACTTGCTGCTCTCAATCGCCGCCGACGATACGCCCGTGGTGCCATTGCCGCCTGCTCCCGTGGAACCCGTGGCCATGTCACAGCCGTGGCACTGGTAAATCCAGTAGAGTGATGCGTAGCGTGGCTTCATTGAGAAAACAAGAGATTGTGCATGTGGAAAAACCCTTGCTTTGTGTTGAGGTGTCGTTTTACAGTACCGTACAGTATCCATCATCCTTTTGGGTCCATGATGAGGCAACATGCTCGAGATGAATGTACTGTACGGTACCGTACGAAGAAACTGGCTGCGAGGTGGCTACATGTGAGCCCGTGGCTCCTTCAGTTTCGTGGGTTCACTCCTCGCACCCATCGCAACTGCGTTTGAAGGGAGCAAAAAATCCATTTTCTAGGTGCCACAAAACTGCAAAACTCAATAAACGCTGAACTGCAACCCATGTGAAAAGCTATGTCTCAGATTCTGAGAATGCCACGCATCAGAGATCAGCAGCATACAAACTACAAGCTAATCACCATCTCAGATGTCACGACGGGAAAAACGATCTTACGGTGACATCGTGTCCACAGAGACTTGAAATGGTGGGTACCATGTCACACTACTGCCTCGCCATTCTTCGATTAGCTGTGCCCACAGAACGCCTTCTTCCTTCTTCCAGTCATGATCGACTCGACGCTTTTCGACGACGCCGAGGTCGTGCCCGCCAGCGAGCGGTGCCGGTACCCGAGCAAGTTCTGCCGCCACCGCCGCTCGCGCAAGCGCAACGGCGAGCTCCACCGGTTCTGCGACCATCACCGCGACAAGGCCAATAGTAACCAGAAGCGCTGGAGCAAGAGCCGTCGGAACGGCGCGAGAGGCCATGCCGCCAGCGGTGTCTCTCCGCGGTATGGTGGCAGCGACTCGGATGCCTCGGCGTCTTCTGAACCGCCTCACCTTCCGGCAGTTCAAGCAAATTCGAAGTGTACGTGCAAATCCTTAACATCGGATTTTTGTTCGTTCTCTCACTGTCTGTTTTCATGCACAGATCCCCCGGACTTTTACCGCAGCCCAGGATGGTCGTTGCTATGTTACAGCTGTCCGTGTGGCAGCTGGCCTGCTTGGCCTGGTAAATTATCTCCCAGATGTTTTGTTGGAGCGATTCTTTCGCCGCCACCCCGGGACGTCAAGCGATGGTGTAACGTGGCAGACGCTCACCCGGCTTCTCCAACTGGCCAACAG
>JAADXL010000678.1:0-19605 GCA_023337755.1 Pythium aristosporum | reverse complement strand
CGCACCACGCTGTGATCAAGACTGTGAGCCTCATACGCGTGTGGTTTCCAAACGGAGAGCTCCCCGACGGGCTCACGAATGTCGACTTTCCCAAGCACGTCAACAGCTTTATCGTGTGCACCACCGCTTCACCGCTTTCCCCTTTGGAGCGCTGGCGATTCCGAGCCTCATCACACTCAACGTGGGCGGCAATCGCGGCATCGCGTCGCTGCTTCCGCCAAGCGGCATGATGGACTCGCTCACTCTCTCGGTCTTTATGCTCATCAACATTGTGGACACCAACGTGTCAATCCTTCCGGACTGGTTCGATCGCCACTTGCGGCCCACAGTCAACTCGGCCACGCTGCAGTCCCAGCCAATCCTCGCGGCTAGCGGCACGCCGCTCTGTGACAATACAGCCAAGGTCATCTCCGGTACGCTGCCGTCGTTCCCCGGGCTCGACGGCTTCCCCACCGAGAGGCGATCGTTTGTCATGAAGTTTACCCACGCGGACGCGGCGTCACTGCTGTCCATGGCGTGTTTTTGGCCCGTTCCGGCGTGGTATTACCCACTCGCGTGGGAAGACGACGCGAGCCACAGCTGATGCAGTTGGTCAAGACTGCCTAACAATGCAGTTGCCAACAACCCTCCCGCCAAGGTAGAGGAGGCTCCCTGGAGTGCAGTGGGATCTCGTTCACTGGAGAGCCGCATTCACCCGTCATGGTGCTGTTGGAGATGATCTCAAGCTATTACTTTGCATCGTAAAGCAAGAACAAAGATGTGCCAACTCTTTATTAACGGTGGCTGTACTGTATCCATTGACTACTGTAAGTATAGGCGATGGAATAACTGTCGTCTTCCCACGGACCTTCCATTTCATCATGAACTCAGAACACTACTAATTACCCTACTACTGTAGTATCACTACCGAACATGAGAGCGAAAGAGAGAGATGCTGCTGACATTGTAACTGCGCTGAGTTACTAAGGTGATGTGGCGGCCACAGTCGACTGACTGTCAGTCGCATTCCTCTGGCACCTACTGGACGTCTCCTCTCCGAACCTTTGCAGTGGCCCACCCACGTGTTGGATGGACGTGAACACGGAGTCTCTGTCTCGATTGGATGGAGACAGAGGACTGATAGTGATCCAGCAGCGAAGTCGAATAGCCAAGTGGAAGTGGACTGACGTTAAACTGATTTTTCATCGATTCTACACTGTACCTCTCGAAGCTTACCACAAAGTGTCCACAGTTTTCTCCTCTCAGTGTGAATGCTAATTACCGGTGGCAGAGCTGCGACGCCAGCTGGAACTACTTCCGCTTTGTGGGAAAACGAGAGAATCCGTTCTATGATGCTGTATTTCTCACACACAGAGACGACAAAAACTTTCACGTGGCCCACATGTTTACGAAGTCTCATTTACTTGAGCTGTGGTACAGACCGCGGTCGGTGCACCTTGCAAGTCGCGTCTTGTACTGTAGTATACGTCTTGGCGGCTCGCAAAGATGATCAAATCTCGGTGGATAACATCCCGAGAGTGTCAGCACCCGAGTGCACTGAATACTTGAGCTCAAGGCGTGACCAGCCACTCAGATCCTTGGGTTGTGGCTGTTTGGCGGACGTGGGGGGAAGGGAGGCTCACGTGGGTCACGTGGGCCCTGGAGGCAGGTACTGTACACTGATGGCTGACTGACTCTGGACTTCAGAAGAGCACACAGATCATTTTGGCCCTCATGGGACAGTGCTGCCACATTCCAGTCAGAAGAAGTCAGCAAGAACCTCTTATACCTAATGTCTCACTTTGTCAAACACTTGTGTTGATAGAGATATTAGCTTTCTAAACCTCTAATAATGAATGTTACGCTATACCAGCTGTCACTGAGAATGTGGGATTGATCACTTTTCACTGATTGGGATCTTCAACATTCCAGCACGAGCCCGCTCGCCCCACTGATAGATTGGACAGCAGCCTGCGCCAAGAGGCTGCGAGTCGGTCTCATACAGTACAGTGACCATCTCGCCGCCTGGATTGAATCACCCACATCTTCAAGTAGGCACCGCGCTACATACGCCAGGCATGGACCGACGAAATCTGCCCATCATCTGAGCCTGTCCGGACTCTCTGGACGCTACGGACGACGGGGGGCTTGACTGGAGTCGCGTTTTCCCTTGGACACCTGGATGGATTGTTTACGCCGAGACGGATCATCGTGAGCCTGGACGAACAACACGACTCGCTCATTTAGCAATCGGCGCTCCACTCCGCAGTCGCCGGTCCTCTCCTTTGTCATCTACAAAGGCCTGACTTCTCTCTCTCCCTCGTCTCCTCAGTCTCTCTCCACTACAAATGGCTCCTGTCTCGACGCGCAGTGTCGCGGCACTGTGGCTGCTGGTCACGGTCGCGTTCTCTCAATGGACCCAGGTCACCGAGGCCGCCGGGAACAAGTACCCGATCGTGCTGGTCCACGGCTTTGCCGGCTGGGGCCGCGGCGCCATGGGCGGCGCCAACTACTGGGGCGGTTTCCACGGCGACTGGCAGGAAAAGCTCAAGGCTCAGGGCTACGACGTGCGCACGGCCGCGATCGGACCGGTCTCGAGCAACTGGGACCGCGCCTGCGAGCTGTACGCGTACATCAAGGGCGGCACAGTCAACTACGGTCCGAACCACGCGAAGGCGCACAACCACAGCGTCACGGGCCGCACGTTCCCAGGCCTGTTTCCGCAGTGGGGCGAGGTCGTCAACGGCACGGTCCAGAAGATCCACTTGATCACGCACAGCATGGGCGGCCCCACGGCGCGCATGCTCGCGCAGCTGCTCGCCGAGGGCACCAAGGGCGCGCCGATCCCGGAAGACCCGTCCTCGCACGAGCTCTTTGCTGGCGGCAAGAACTGGATCCACTCGATCACGACGGCGGCCGGTGTCCACCAGGGCACGACGCTCGCTGACGGCGCGGATCTGTTGGGCGACACGTTCGAGAACGTCGTGACGTTTACGCTCGGCGCGCTGAACGCGATCGGCGGCGGCTTTAGCAACCTCTTTGATATCAACCTCGACCAGTGGGGCCTCAGTGCGCGCGGCAAGGACGAGAAGCTCAAGGACTACCTTAAGCGGGCGTTCTCGAGCCCCGCGATGCGCAACGCCGGCAAGGACTTGTGCATCTACAGTCTCTCGACCGCGGGTGCCAAGGAAGAGCTCACGTGGGTGCGCACGCAGTCGGCCGTGTACTACTACAGCTTTACGAACCAGGACACATTCCGGCTGGGCGGCATTACGCTGCCGCGTCCGCTGTCGATGCTGCTGCCTCTGCAGCCGCTGGCCGTGTTCCTCGGCTCGAAGTTCACGACCAAGAACAAAGGCTACCCGCAGGAGTGGCAGCACAACGACGGCGCCGTCAACACGCCGTCCATGAAGTCGGACGGCATCGCCGAGGTCGTGGAGGGCGTGTCGCAGTCGGTCACGGGCCGCTGGCACCACATTGGCCTCTTGAAGACGCTCGACCACGAGGCCATGGTCGGCGTCAAGCCGTTTGTCGATATCTTTGACGTGTACTCCGCACAGGCCAAGGTTCTGTACGAATTGCCTGCCACGAAGGCCTTCACGCAAAACCGGCGGTTGCGTACGGGTCCGGAAATGCACACGCACTCGGAAGAGGCCACGCGCCGCGTGACTGAAGCGATCGCGACTGTCAACGAACTCACGGCACCGGAGGGCGACCAGGCCACGGCGTTCTGTAGGATGCTGCGCGAGCAGCGCGCGGACGACACGACGGAGCAGGCCCAGACCCTGCGCGAGCTCTGTGCCGAGCACGAGCGGACGCTGTAAGTGGTTGGGTAGGTTTCTCGGTAGGTAGGAGACTTTGTACTAGGATTCGAAAATAGTATACAACACGAAGCTCGATCCTCTCTCTCTCTCTCTCTCTCTCTCTCTCTCTCTCTCTCTCTGCGTTGGCCCCCTGCTGGAGCTTCAGGCGGAGCTCGAAATATGAGAGATGGCTACGCTTCTCTGTTTGAGAGGTAACTATCACTGTACCAGAGACCCGAATAAATATTAACGTTAACGCTTGCTTTGCCTGCCTCAGCGACACGGTGATCGAAGCTGTAGCGACGCGCGTTGGTGCGGCGTGCGCCTGCGTAGGGGGTCGCTTGCTCTCTGGTGGTCAAGTGACTCGTCATCCGAGAGTTCTTCATGGGGAGGGAACGTTGCGCACCGAGCGCGGATCTGCTTGCGTTGCTCTGGCGTCAGCGGCTTGGACATGTCGATCTGTTCAGGCAGCTCGAGGATCGACACGTAGACGCGAGTGGAGCGCGACGACCGGCGGCTGCTGCTGCGCGAAGATGGCCGCGAGGGGAATCCGCCCATTGGCCGGTAGGCTGGTGGAGCTCTTGGCGATGTGAGCGCAGGTTTGAGAATGGTGACTACCCCAGGAGCGGCGTTCGTGATAACTCTATGAAAGGAAACTAGGGACAAATGGCTCACGGCCGTCCAGCTGCGAAGACGAATGACGAGTCCCAATAAAGAGAGTGAGGGTTGCTCGATCAGCGCAACAGAAGGTCCACCTGTTCGAGTGTTTTGCGTGCGGCTGGTGTGCGTTCGCAACTAATAGAACAACACACTTGTCGGCCGCAACTGACCACCATAAGTTTTTTTTTGTATTGATCCGGCAGAACTGATGGCCCGATTGACGTTGGCCCTTTGCTGTATCAAGCTTTGGAAGCAGGGCATGAAGACCAATGTTGGCTACCGTTTGGACATTGAGGGCTGTGGGTGTGGACGTTTTGTTGGCCAACAGTCGGAGTCGAAAGTGGTTCATATTGTTTGTGCTGGTCAGTTGCTGGCCGACGAGAGCACTCATGCCGAATCAGACCACACGCTACGGGGCTCGGCTATCAGGCACACTGGGAAACTGTCAAGTGTCGCGTCTAGCAGGCACTCGAGAAAGCTGCTGGATGTGGTGGTAGGTAGAGCAAGCGGTGGTGAATGAGTCGACCGACAACACGCTGATTATAAGACTAGAACACCAGGTACCGTGTTGACGAGCTGCTATACTCCATTTTCCCCAACCTAGTCTGAGGACGAAAGTATCACGTTCACGGTCGCTCGGGCTCACCAATATGGATTGTAGCCGAAGCACACTGTACCAGAGCTCTGGCCCGAGATAATACCACTGCGCGGCGTCCTGGCAGTTTTCTGAAACTTGAAACTGTGTCATTGTGCGCCTGCTACTAGTGACGAGACGCCGAAGTCGTCTGCACCTGGTCGGGCGCAAAGTGCGTCAACCCTTGTAATCCGATATGGGTTCAGCCGAGAATATGATACCGCTCAGAAATGAGTCTGGGTCCAGAACCGGTATTTCAAACCGGTACTTCAAACCGGTATTTCTGCCTTCTCGGCCGAATAAGAAGACGAAGAAGAAGGAAATTGCCGCGGGCGAAGATGCAGGTGGAGGAAGACCCGAGCTCGCAGTTCGTCGACTTCACGAACGCCACGGCGCTCGAGCAGTTCGTCTCGGACGCCGAGCAGACGCTCATCGCGTGGCATCTCGCTGGCAAGGGCCACGCCGCGGCCGAGGCGCTCGCAGCGGCGACGCCGCGCGAGGATAATGGACCAGTCCACTATACGCGTGTGCTCGAGTTTGAGCAGCCGCCGCGGAAGCCCGACGGCTCGATGGCGTCGGCCAGTGCGACCACACACAAGGTGAAGTACGCGGTCACGCTCTTTCTCTCTCGTACGGCGGTGGTGGAACCAGATCGGGACGTGAACGGCAACGGCAACGGCACCGGCGACTCGACGACGGGCAAGAAGCAGTGGCAGCAAGGGCGCGAGCACTTCACACCAACGATGCTCGCGATCGCTGACGCCAAGCGCGACCAGTTTGTGTGGAGCCAGGAGCGTCAGAATGCCAGTGGTGGCGAAGCGTTGTCGGCCAGCACGATCGCCGCGAGTGCCGAAAAGTGGTTTGGCGTCGACGAGTTTGTGTTGGTGACGCGCACATCGCTGCCGTCGGAACGAGAGAAGCGCTTCCAGCAGCAGCAACAGCAGCAGACGCTGACGCGGCGGCTGTCGCGCACGGCGCTCGTGAAAGACGGCAAGCCCGTCATCATGGAACTCGACCAAGTTGCACAAGACAATGTGGTCCACACGACAGCGTCGCCCTCGGCCGCGTTTGACGGCACCATGGACACGAACGAAGCCAATCTCTTGCTCTCGGCGATCCACTTGGCGTTGCTCAACTGCAACTGCACGATCCCGGCGTTCGTGCCGATCCAACACGTTGGGAAAGGCACGTGGCTGGGCACGGCCGTGCCCGGCTCGACGGGCAATGTTTCGATGCACTTTGAGACCGACTCGACGCCGGAAGCCAATACGAACCAGAGCTGCATTAGTGGACTGCTCGACTTTTTCCGGCTAAAACTGCAGCTGCCACCGCACATTGAAGATAGCTGCCGCTTGGCTGCGGGCGGAGGCGACGCGTCCGAGCTGAGCGTTGGTACGTGGGTCTCGGCCGCGTTCCGGTACGCATGGCGCAAAGAGGACGACCCACGCGAGATGGAGAAGCTGCCGATGGAGTGGCGATATGAAGTACCTCCAAGCCATGTCGACCAGTCGTTTACCGATATGCAGCAGCTGAGCCAGGTGCTTTTTGGTGGCACATCGTCTACGCGCGACCATTTCTGGGGCGCGTCCGCGAATCCGATCGCGGGTATTGAGCTGACGGCGATCTGGCCCAACCTGAAAGAAGGCACGTACGTGGACAATGCCGTTCACTCGACACTAGATCCAGCCACTGCACCCGAGTGGATGGTCGATGTCCAGTTGGAGACCAAGTCGAGCGAGTGGCTACGAGGAGGCAACCATGACCATATGCGGAAACCGACCATGCCGTTGAGCCGTGTGGTCGCCAACTTAGTGCTCGCGTACGCAAATGCGCGTGAAATCAGGCGGGACGTGCTCGTGTCGGAGCTGGCACCGACCATCAATTCGCCTCCCCCATCGTCGTCCGGTCCGCCCTCGGTGAGTGGTGGTGGCCCAATTCCCTCGCCGCCTACGTCTTCCTCGAGCGCGATCCCTGCAGCTCGTGCGGCCGCCGTATTTGGTAATGCGATCGGTTCGATTACCTCTTCGATCGTCTCGGCGGCCACATGGAAAGGTGCCGACATTGAGGCGATCCAGCGAGTTGTTGCTGAGATTTTCGACGGCCCGGAGCACAATGACCCCACGGTGTCGGGCGCAAACTTGAAAAATGCTAACTGGTCCGTGCCGTCGTCCATTTTCCACTCGGCACCGGTTGGAGAACTCGTCTCGGTGTTGGCGTGTCGAATGGGCCAACTGCGTAAGTGTACCACGAAGATTGGCAGCAGTTTGAAGTGTGAGACTGACGAGGTTGCGTTGTATCCTACAGAGGGGTTGAGCGCAATGTCCTTTCTATGGGTGGAGTTTGTCAAGTCGCTGCGGGAGCGCTGGTTCCAGCAGCAATTACTTCCACTTCTGGTATAGTGTTTTGATTATGTTGGCATCAAGGCATTCTTGTTGTGATGGTACAAACTGAGCAACGGTTAATGTGTAGAGTACGAGAGACACCGCGACGACTGCTGACGATAATTTTGAAGATTCGGCGTCACGCACGCTGGACGCACTTTTCCTGCTCGATTCCTCTTTGGTTCACCTCCCCAGTCCAGATTTTCGCCAGTGCCTGCTCCATCAGAAATTCCAGTTATTGAACACTTGTATTCTTCGTCAAGCAGAAGGCATCAAGATCGGTTCAGAAGACATGGCTCCTTCGTCATCTCTCCGTCGGTCATTGTCTGGTACCAGCGCACGCCGGACAAGTATGAAGATGTCAGATCTCACGGCTTTCAAGTTTGACGACGACGAGGGTGGCTCGCTCAGCGACGACGAATTTTTCGACTCCGTCGAAGTGGAGGATGCGAGCACCTCCGTTCGTAGTCCCGCCTCACTTTCTCCCGCTGGTGTTCGACGAGCACTTCCTGGCATGACCGGCTTGATATCGCAGCAGCCATTGATGGAACCACTAACCCAAGCGGCCGTGCCACTCACTGAAGATGTTGCCAAGCAACAACAAGAACTGCTATCACGGTTGGGTGTAGGCCCCGAGTCAACGATTTTGCGACAGCAGCTACAAAGTGCGGCGTTGGTTTCAGACATGCAAGCGTTCAAGGCGGCCAACCCCGGTGCGTGTCTCGCCGACTTTATTCGCTGGTATTCACCGAAAGACTGGATCCCCGTGGACCCGCTCACCGCTTCGAGTTTCGCCAAAAGTTTGCCACCAGACGGGCGAGACGTGTGGTGGTTTGAGGGCCAAGGGATGCTGTCCGATCGAATGCGGAGCGCCAGCGGTGGAACCCACGCATCGTCGACGACTCTTCACCTGTGGCATCAAATGTGGGAAAGCAGTGTTCCAACGCCTGTCAGCAAACAGCGGCGGCTGTTCGACCCCGTGGGCGAGTCCGAAAAGCTCTATCACTACCTTGAGACGATTTCTCCCCACGAAATGTTCCATCAAATGCTCGTTGGCGCCGTCGCGAGCTGCTACGCCATGCTCGAGCACGCGTGCCTGCCATTGCAATCCGCATCATCCAGGTCGGTACGACTGTCCACGATTGACGATGCGCTCCACGAACTGCGCAAGCAATGTGACCGAGCTGTCTCACTGCTCGATGACGCGTACGCGGAGTCGCAAGTCGCTCTACCAACTGGTCGTGACCAAAAAGAGGAGCAAGAAAAGGCGAATAGCCAATTGCAAGTCGCCTTTGAGATGGCGCTCGACGCTTGCCGCACGATGACGCGTACTTTCGAGCTCGTTGAGTTGATGCTGTCGCAAGCCAGCGCGCTGCTGCATTACTTTTCGACCGATACCGAGAAACCCCTGACACTTGTTCCACAAGCCGCATGGCTTGTGGATGCACTGCTTTCGGTTGCGCACAAGCGGGTGACGCCCGGAAGTGACCCCAGCAACTCTACACGTCGATTGATTTCAAATCTGCTGTCGGATCCATTGCTGCGCAGCCGAATCGTGTCGCTCGTGCTTTGCAATCCATCGTCGAGAGACCCCGTTCACCGTGAGTACGTCATCCGATGCATCTGTCCACGACCATTTCTCGACGATCACCCGGATGACCCGCAATATGATACCGACGACGACGATGGTGAGCAATCAAGTGAGCTTAAGCGTCCACAAGTCGCTGCCCAAGACGAGAGCGCAATTCTGGATCTTCTCGAAGAGAGCCCAGTGGTCGTCAACCGCATGTACGCATGCTTCACGACGGAGACGGTGCGTTTTGCTCTGACGTTGGCAGAATCCGAATTCTAAGGGAGATCCCCCTTTCAAGAAGCACGACCGAGTAACCTTTTGTTGCTCGTGGACAAAATCACGGCAATACATTGCGACGACTCCTTTCTCGGTCCGCTTTCGAGTATTAGTATCAGCCCACGCAAATCCTTTTTGGTTGAAGGAAGCCATCATCAATGGCCCAAGCAACTGCCCACCGTATATTTGTGACGGCGAAAAATAGACCCACAATGCACCCCCTAGCGTAGCGAGGAACGAACACCCCTCTCTCCTGCATCGTTAATCGAGTCGTCTACATGATACTCTCCTGCGGTCTTACTACAAGGCGTGGGCGGTGTGATTGCGCACTACCTTGACAGTCAGGCTGGCTCAGGCCTTGCGACACGTTTTGCGTTTCCAGATTGGTCTCCTTCCGAGTCTTGACGTTTGTGCGGCGAGGCTCTCTCTTGGTAATCAAGACCCACGCATCGTCTGCCACAGTAATGGGTTGGCTCTCATATTCGTTCGTGTCCAGCTGCCGAACGGCCAACAGCCTGGCGACGGACTCATTAGTTCAGCGATTCCCAACACCCTCACCAACTTCCAAGTGTGTCATACGAACGTCAGTGAGCAGCTCCCGCGAGAGCTCCATACGTACGTAGATCAAGGATCACCACTGGGGCGTGAACGCTGGCTTCACGACCGCTCTGCTGCATATGCCCAGCGGATCCGCTACAGCGAGGTCGTTGGCACTGAGATAGTACCGCCATGATGGGGGTCACCACCGCCACGGCACTGTAACGTCGCAAAGCATGTACGTGTCGTCCAGCATGCTGGTCATTACCAACTCGGACACTGTAAATCTCAAGTGAAGTATTGGACGACTTCAAGGTGGGTAGCTACTTGTACTGAATTAGAGGAATTAAAGAGACAGACTCATCATTTCAATTGTTGAGAAGATGCACGCTGCCTGTTGCTGGTCGTCACGGCGCATGGTGCCACGCGGCAGTGAGCGCGAACGACAGGGAGATACGGCGCGGCGCACGCAAGCGGAGTGGAGGATCTGTCATAACACTCCATGCATCTAGAGGAGTCTATGCTGGGGCTATTATGTACGTTTAGGTGCTAATTCAGTAAGTTTGGTCATTTTGACTTGGTAATTTACGGCTTATGGAAGATCGCCCGTGACAGATGGTTTCCACAGCTTGACCTTTAGAATGGGATGGGGTGGGATTTAGGTACCTCTAATAATGAATTTGTCGCGAATCTAACGACAACCACCTTGATAAATTTCCGAGTTTAGAACGCCGGAACACAGTACAGCACACACTCATAATTTGAAGAGCCCCAGCAGCAGGATCGTGTGAAAGAGCTGTGGATCCTGCAGTAATTCCGTTACCCTATCTGGACACTGCGCACGTAGTCCCATGAAGTTTGTCCAGTGCTGCTGGCATCTGACCGAACATTTTCGGAACAGTAAGTTCTGGTATTACAGTGTTCAATACTTTTCCGCATTGGGCTTTTGCTGCCCGAGTAATGTTTTAGTATCAGCAGACTGGACAGTGTTTTTAGGGCAGAACTGATCTGGTCCACGGTATTCCCGACCAAGTGCAGTAATACACACTGCCTGGTCAATCCGCTGTTTTAACCGTAAGAACCACTACAGCAGAGATGCCTTAGAAAATTGAATTTCATATGATTATCAATGGACAAAGCGAAGCAGGGTTTGCACAAGCGTGGAGTACACTGGATGATGGTGATTTAGTAAGCAAGACAACTTTGAGTTTGTTTTGGATCCAATCTGAAGTCTTGCTGGATCGCCCCGCGGATTTTGTTCGAAAGCTATGAGAAGGGTTAGGGTATATGTTCCCAGTTTTTCTACCGTTTCTTGCAGACACCCATTTCACACGTTTTGTCGCTGTTGTTTTTGTTGTTATCGCGGCACCCAACGTTTTCGTGGAACAAACCCATACAGTTGTAGCGCCTCTTAGCCTTGGGTCACTTCTCTTTACCTCTTATATAGGATCCAAATCAGAATGAAATAATCCTCATTTGGCTTTACGGTTTGATTCTAAAGACGATAAACTGTTAAGGCCAATATATCAGGGCGGTGCTTGGAGGCGCTACAAACTGTACTCTGGAACCGTGTCATGGTGACAGTCATAATCACTCCCAAAAACAGAAGGGCCCTTCTCTTTCAACCGGGGCCGTTTTTTATCTTCTTTCGTCCACCCCCACTTTTTTTTTGCCCTCGGTATTATTTCATTTCTCCCGTCGGTCGCAACTCGCAGGCTCTTCTGAAAACGCAGCCCAAGCATGCGGGTCGAGTCGGCGCTGCCCAAGATGGAGACCAAGTCCCTAGCGGACAAGCTCCCGCTCGACGACAGCAGCAACGTCGAGATGGAGGAGCAAGCGCATCAAGCCACCGGCTCTTCTTCCGCGTCCACGTCGGACGCGCGCGTCACAGGCAAGCGCTCGTCGCGGACGGACGAAAGCGGGGAGTCCCGCCACCACTCGCGCGGCTTTGATATGGCCAAGGCGTCGTCGCTGGGCCGCGAGCTGCTCGAGCGCAAGCGACTCATGCTCGGTCAAGTCACGCTGTCGTCGTCGGTGATGAATGGCGATGGGGACGTGACGACGCCGCCGGCGCTCGCTCGACTCGCCGAGGTCAAGGTCTCGGACGAGGAGTCTGAAGATGGCGGCCCCAAGAACAGCAAGAAGGCCAACCGCAACACGACACCCCCTTCGGTCAGTGGAGCCGAGACACGCGTCAAGAGCGAACCGCTCTCAGAGGAAGATATCCAGAAGCGCAAGGCCCAGCGGCGTCGCGAGCAAGTGCGTGCGGCCTCTCGCCGGTGTCGTGACCGCCAACGGGTACGACTTCTCCTTTTATGTCATTGCCGATAGAGGTGGAGAGCTGATCTGCTGAAACTTTGTAGCGCGAGACCGAGGAGCTTCGTATGAAGGTCTTCCAGCTCGAAGAGTTCATCTCACATACGATGCAGTCGTACGAAAGCGAACTGCGTCGCCAGCGACACCACGTGGAGTCCGTGGAGCGCGAAAACGAAACGCTGCGTGCCAAGGTCTCGGCCATGCACAGCGATCATGTCTCGTCATCGGCTTCTGTGGCATCGTCATCGGCATCGGTCACGTCGTCACCTGGACGCGGCGGCTGGAGCGAGACCTCGACGACTCCCTCAGTCAGCGGCAGTGACGACATCATCTGGGACACGACTCGGATACAAAACATGCACTCAACGATCGAGACCTGCAAGCGTGCGGTGCTCCGCATTCTCAACTCGACCGCGCCGCCGGCGATCCAGCACCACGCGTTCGGGTGGCACTTCGACTTCTGGGCCGAGCAGTCGGAGTACTTTGTGCGATCCTACAAGTTCTACCGCGGCATGCGCGCCCACGACGTTGCCGACCGCAACTTTGACGTGGATTTCGCCAAGTACCTTGAGACGTTTCCTGAGATCAAGGACAAAAAGGTGCTCCAGTGGCCGAGCCCGAACGTCCGCATCGTGCAGACGGTCAAGGACTTCCCCGGACGCGCCACCGTGTCATCGCTCGCTGCGACTTTTATCTCCAGGGATGACCACTTCATGGGGCCTGGGGAACGCTGGCTCGTCGGCTCAGTCTCGGTCGGCTCGGCCAATGCGCTGACGTTTTCGTACGAAGACGATTGCAACGGGTACGTAGTTGGTAGAGGGGGATGGTGTGACGGTCTCACATAGGGGGATCTGGACTCATGGGGGTTGTCTATCGCAGATATATTTTCGAGGATGCGATCGAGGTCACGAGTGATGGCCGTGAGGTCCATGGTTGTATGGTGCGTGGCATCGGCCGATACGAGAGCAAGGGCCAGGAGGTCATGTCGCTCATGAAGGAGCTGGCCAAGATCTTTGCGTCGGTCGTGATCCGATGGGAGGCGCTCTTCATCAACGACTACATGGAGGAAGCCGACGCGGCCGTGGAAGATCTGTACGGGTTCGGCTTTTGAGGAGGGACCGGAGTAGTCTGTGCATTAGGTGGCGTATATCTGCACCAAAGAGCTTTTACCTGAATTTCACTGCGAGAACAAGAAAAAAAAGAAGCTTCTGGTACGGAGAACAAATTAAAAAGCATAACAAAAAACAATCTGGGATTTCGATAAACAAGAAGAGTGCGTCCAAGAGAGAACAACACTTTCTTTTTTTCTGTCTTTGTTGTGTGCCACGAAGCAGCCCAGCGTGCTCTTCCAATACAGTTCTCGGTCGATTCTCTATTGTTTTTTTTTTCCTGCCTTGCTCTTACGGGGACGCATAGGGATTATCACGTCCTGCAGAAAGCGAAAAGAACTGGGTTGACTGTACAGTAGTAGTCAGTCGAAGGAAGAAGTGACGACAGAAATTCGTTTTCGAGGCAACCACAGCTCGCCGCAATTTATTGGCCCAATATACGGGGGCGGATGGCATGGTAGGGCTAGGTGCATTTTAGATAAGTACCTTTCATGTGGAAGTGCGTCCAATTCACCGCACAATCCACTTCATCTAATGAAATAGAAGCACCGATTTTGGAATGATGGTAACCGTCTGGGCATTTCTCTTTGAACAATTACCAAAATAGACGCTGCCCAACCTTTGTCTATGTGGGCTGACATGCTGGGGTTGGGCTGGACTTCGCTGAAGCTGGTCAGCGAGGTGAAGTCATTCCGTCGGAATCCCCCCTTGCCCCAGGTGTCGCATCGTCGCGGTCGGGGATTCTCCGCTTCATCGTCGCGACGCGCGTATCCCCTCCTCCCCCTCCTCCCCTCCACACACGTGCGGCGCCACTCACCTTCCCCTCCTCCTCCTTTCGTCGGGTGGATATATAGTTTCTGATCCGTCGGAAGGTCATCTCCACCTCGGCGCTTCAACCGACTCTGGAAAAAATCCGAAGCACCGCGCGTTCTCCGGATTGTAAATTCCACTGAGTTGCCAAGAACCGTGTTCTGCTCTGAATACTGTATCTCAGCCAGTGGCGGAACCAAGAGAGAACACAAAACCAAGAGCCGAGAACAAAAAACGCTGCTCGATAGCATGGCCTCGCTCGCACTTCCGGACGTCCAGACATCCAGCAGCTCTCACGAGGAGCTCCTTCCCATTTCCGCCATTCCCACGTCCCCCGTGCGCAGCCTCGTGTCGCGCTTCGAGACCAAGCAAGAGCAGAGCCTCGACAAGCTCCCGTTCCGCACGGTGCGCAACTTTTTCGACGGCGGCGACGAGCGCAGCGTGCACGTGACGGCCGAGAAGCAGAAGTACGACGCGCTCATGGCCAAGCAGCGCGCCGAGAACGAAGCGCGCAAGCTGCAGCGCAGCCCCGAGATCACGGTGGCGCGGAAGCGCGCCGGGTCTGCGGCGCACGGCGACCCGATTAAAGTGCCGCTCCAGCCACAAGACGAGGCGGCCCCCGAGGTGGCGCGCCAGCTCGTGATGGAGTTTGACAACGAGTCGAACAACCAGCACGACGTGCCGCCTCCTCCTCCGCCGATGGACGAGGCGCCAAAGGCCGAGGAGCTCCTGCCACAGCCGCAGCAGCTCATCAACACGCCCGAGCAGGAGACCAGGAAGAAGCGGCCGATTCTCACGACGGAGCGGTCGTTTGTCATGGAAGAAGACCACACGATCGAGACGGAAGACATGATTGTCGTCGGCGAGCGCTTCTCGACCGACGGCGAAGACGACCGCGAGATGCTCATGGACGTGCTGGAGCGCCAGCTGCGCATGACGCCGCAGGACGAGGCCGAGCTGCGCGAAGCCATGAAGTCGGACCCGGCGCGGGCGCGCATGCTGCGACGCGCGGCCTTACACAAGTACCGGCGCCCCGAGAACGTGCCGTCCAAGCTGTTTGCGCCGACGGCCGCGTCGCTGGCGTCGCGCACGACCAAGAACCCGAGCGCCATCAAGAGAGAGATCAAGAAGCCACAGGTAGCGACGACGACGACGAGCACCGCAACTGTGGCGGCCGGCGCGTCGTCGACGAGTCCGAACGGCGCCAAGACGCCGACGCGCAAGACGCCCAAGTATGCCAACGTGCAGAGCAAGGTCAAGGAGATGATGAAGCCCACGACGCCGTCGCTGGCGTCGCGGCGCCGCGCAAGCGATGCGTCCGACATTAGCCGCTCGTCGTCTCGGGACTCGATGGGCGCCAACGGGCTCTCGACGCCGTTGCGGTCCGGCACGCGGGCGAGCCAGCAGCACAACGGCACGGCGTCGGCCGACCGGCGGTCGTTCACGTCCAACAAGTCGTCGTCGTCGCGCCGCTCGTCGGTAAACCGCGCGCTCTTGGGGCTCGATCTCCGCGGCACGAACGGCACGGACGCCGACCACGAAGACTGGGACGGCCGCCACCGGAGCGAGCGGCTCAGCTTCGCGTCGTCGACGTCGTCGACCGACTCGATCGACCCGTCGGCGTTTCAGCTCGCGCAGTCGACGCGCAAGTCACGGTACAACAATGTGCAGCCTCGGTACCTGGATTATAGCAAGCAGAGCGCCACGTACGTGCGCAACAAGGAGGCCCAGCAGGAGCGGCGCCGCAAACTGGAAGAAGTCAATGCCGCCAAGTCGGCCGACCGCCAGCGGCAATTGCAGTATCAGCTCAAGGCCAAGGAAAAGCGAGAGCGAGAAGACCTCGAGCAGGCCGTGCGCCGCGGCGAAGAGCTCCACAAGATGACGCAGCTGCTGAAAGAGAAGGAGAAAGAGGAAGAAACGGAGCGCCGCAAGTCGCAGATCGCGATCCGCCGCGCACTGAGCGGCGTGGGCAGCGTCGAGGCACCGCGCCGCGGCTCGTCGTCGGTCGGCGCGTCGTCGCCGCGGACGTCGCTGCTGTCGGAGCCCGACTCGCTCCCGTCGTCCGTCACTACTGCCAACACTGTCCTCGCCGCATGAGTGAACGCTGAGACGAGCCGGTCTCTCCCTCTCAATGTCACAATTTTTTCCCTTCTTCACATATGAGACCGTCATGTACACCATGCACGTCCCCCAGGAAAGAACTGGGCGGCGCCATTGCACCAAAAAAGACCCCACACACCACCAAAACGAGCGGAAAACGGATACACGCACACATATCAGCCAAAATTTGTAAAAGTCATTTCTCCCCACTACCCCACCAATAAAACCACCGTTTTCCGCTCCAAAACATCGTTTTTAGCGATCTACAGCAGGTTGAAGTTGCACGTTGATGCAGCCAGTGGGGGGCTGAACCCAAAAGCCATCAAGCCACGAAGACGGTGTGGGACATCTATACAGCTCAGCTGCACTTCGGCTGATCGGCCGTCATCGTACCAGCCTGGACAGAATCACTCGACTGCTGTCCATAGAATGAAAAAAGCAACGTCTTCTCCTCCTCGCACTCTGCATTGGGTTCACTCTCGCCTGTCTCCTCCTCTCTCCGTTTTTTTGTTTCTCCACCAAGAGACGAGACCATTAGAGGAGACGCCTCTTCACGCTCAAGATCGACCGTAATCACAATCATCGCACATGTGGGGACCTCCTCCTCCCGCTCCTCCGCCCTTTCACGGGTCCGCTCCTCTATTTCTGCAGCTCACTTTGGAATCCACCATCCTCGACTCAAGTCATACCTTCTGATACCTCCACCATGAAGGTCCTCCCACGGTCTCCGCTCGTATCCCTCCTCCTCCTCCACGGTCTCTCCTCCACCGCCGTCCTCGCTCAGCAAGCCTACGACGTTATCGTCGTCGGCAGCGGTCCCGGCGGTCTCGTCGCTGCCGAGTACCTCTCCCGCGACGCCTCCGTCTCGGTCCTGATCCTCGAAGCTGGCCTGCCGTCGCTCGCGGCCACGGGCGGCTCGGACGGCCCCGGCTACGCCGCTGCCAAGGGCTGGACCAAGTTCGACATCCCGGGCGAGTACGACAGCACCATCTACAACAGCGCCAACGAAAAGTACCGCGTCGATTGGATCACGGGGCCCTACATGTGGCTGGGCAAGCTCGTCGGCGGCTGCTCGTCCATCAACGCGGCGCTGTACTTTCGCCCGTCGGACGACTACGTCACGAGCTCCAAGTGGCCATTCTCTCCGGCCCACGTGGCGTCTCTGCTGAACGAGAACGAGCAGATCCACGGCGTGCGCGACGCGCCGTCGCCGGACGGCAAGTACTACAACCAAGAGGCGTACAACATTGTGGCCAACGCCTTCACGTCGAAACTCGGGTACAGCGAAAAGGCCTCGCTCAACGACGCCGCGGCCCGCAACGCCAAGAGTAAGAGCTTTGGCCACGCGCCGTACGCCATCAAGAACGGCCTGCGCGATTCGCCGGCCACGGCGTTTTGGGGCAAGATGAAGAACCGCCCTAACGTCAAGCTCGTGACGTCGGCCATGGTCGACTACGTGCAGCAGTTCAAGGGCAAGGCCTCGGGCGTCGTCTACAATGGCAACGTGCAAGTGCCACTCACGGCGCGCGGCGCCGTCATTCTCGCGGCGGGGGCGCTGAGCACGCCCAAGGTACTGATTCAAAGCGGCATTGGCCCCGTGGACCAGCTCAACCTGCTCAATGGCCGAAACGACTTCCCGGGCGTCAAGGCCTCAAACGCCAACGGCGGCTGGGCCACGAACGCCAACGTTGGCAAGAACCTCTTTGACACCAACGTCGTCTTTGCGAGCTTCTCGCACCCGCAGATGCGATCATTCCAGTACAAGAACGCGCCGCAGGGCGCAATCGACCAGTTCCTGAACCAGGGCCAAACGGGTCCGTGGGCGAGCGCTGGGCCCGTGCTCATTGGCTACGAGACGTACGGCGTCAATGGACGTGCCTACGACTTCCAGACGACCGTGCTCACGGCGGGCTTTGGCTCGTTCTACCAAAACAGCAACGCGTTTACGACCGCGCTGTACGTCAACAACCCCGAGTCGCGTGCTGCGTCGGGGTTCAGCGGCGACGGCAAGTGGAACGCGTTCGCACAGGGCTCGGCCTACTACGGCACGAGTAACGACCTCGCGGCCATGCAGAGCTACGCGACACGCGTCGTGAACGCCCTGCAATCCGTCGGCGCGACGTTTCTCTCGGCCGCGAACGGCCAGAGCGTCGCCGACTGGGTCTCGAGCAGCAGCGGGCTCATCACGCACCACTTCGGCGGCTCGTGCTACGCGTCTAGCGACGCGGGCGATACCAAGCGCTGCGCCGACGACAAGCTCCGGGTGCTGGGCACGAGCAACGTGTTTGTGGGCGACGGCTCGGCCATGCGCGATGGCACGGTGAACCCGTACGGCTTCATCATGTACATTGGCCGCGAGGTCGGCGAGCAGGTCCAGACGTTCCTCGCGAATGGTCCTACTCCACCAGTCGGCACGTGCTCGATCGAGAACGGCGTCGACTATGTGGGCAATGACCTGGGCAATGTCTCGGGTGCGACGGCCGAGGCGTGCTGCAGTATCTGCCAGTCGAGCGCTGGCTGCAATGCCTTTTCCTGGACGAGTTTCAATGGCGGCACGTGCTGGCTCAAGAGTGCCAAGACCACGACAAAGGCCGACGCGAGTGTGCGCTCGGCGACCGTGTCGTCGGCTCCTCCTCCGACAACTGCTCCTCCAACTCCTCCTCCGTCGGGGAGCTGCACGATCGAGAACGACGTCGACTACTCGGGCAACGACCTCGCCAGTGCCCTGAGCGGGACCGCGGAAGGCTGCTGCGCGATCTGCAGCGGCCGCTCCGGGTGCGCAGCGTTCACGTGGACGAATTATAACGGTGGTACGTGCTGGCTCAAGAGCGCCAAGGGATCTACGGTTGCCAAGAGCGGCGCTCGCTCGTCGGTTGTGGCGGCACCGCCTCCGCCGCCGTCGCAGTGCTCAGCGATTGAGAACAACGTCGACTATGCGGGCAACGACCTGGGCAGTGCACCGAGCGCGAGCGTCGACGGCTGCTGCGGACTGTGCGGCCAACGCTCGGGGTGTGGCGCGTTTACATGGTCAGATTACAACGGCGGCACGTGCTGGCTCAAGACCGGCAAGGGCACCACGACCGCCAAGAGCGGTGCCAAGTCGGCTGTGTACAACGGAGGATCCCCAGCGTGTACACTCGTAGACGGGTTTGATTACTACGGCAACGACGTGGGTAGTGCGCCGAGCTCGACGGCGAACGGCTGCTGTGCGATCTGCAGGGCCAAAGCTGGCTGCAAGGCGTTCACGTGGACCAACCAGGACGGTGGCACGTGCTGGCTTAAGAGTCTGCAGGGATCGGCCATTCCCAAGGCCGGTGCGGTCTCCGGAAAGGTCTAAGAACTAGAAACCGTAGCTCGGCAAGGATCCGGGATAGTGCAGGTGAGCATGCTACAGGACGGCGCGATAATAGCTTTTACAAGAGAGATG
>JAADXL010000677.1:0-19625 GCA_023337755.1 Pythium aristosporum | reverse complement strand
CAACAACTTGTGCCGGCTCGGACGTCAACGTTCCACAACGTGATCATCCACTTGCCTTGCGTCGAAAAAACCTACACATTTGTGTGTGATTGCTCTAACCATAAACGTCTCCTTAAGCTTTTCCAACCCGATGCCAGCTCGTAGATACCAACCCGTCGCATTTGTTATGGTAGCCCGTCAGCCCTGCACAGAGGTCGAGGGCTTTGCTTGTAGAGATTTTTAAATAGCGTCGTTGTGGGCGAGATATTCTTAGTGACCAATGCGAACTGCGCGCAATCGTATACGTGACTTCACGTCTTTTCGGCTTTAAGAGAGAAATTTGTCTATGGTTTTGTATCGGGCAGTCCGCGGGGACGGAGGTCGGGGACTTCCTTGGGCTTTTAATTGTATAGATGCTATATGTGTGATTACTCTTATTGAAACCATCGAACGAAACCAGCGAAATCGGCAGGATGATTCATTACACAATGGACAGACGCTCCATGCCGTCTCGGAGCAACGAGACCCTACTTTCCACGTCGTAAAGCACAGTAAGCAGGTCGAGATTGGCCCATTGCATCCAAATCAATCGTTTGGCTTTCATAAAGCCTCTCCTTGGAGAGCGAGTTGGGAAAACAAAACGCATTGTGTCTATTGGCTGTCGTGCTGCCTTCACTGGGATCGCCAGTCAAATGCATCGGGGTCCAGTGGCTTCCCCATTTCGTGGTACGACTGCCCCGCAATGCCAATCGGCCCGCCACCGTAGCAGAGCCCGTCGTCGCGGTACAATACGAGCGCTTGCTGCGGCGTGACGCCTCGCTGCGGCTGGTCAAAATCCACGCGCAGGAACGTAGTCTCTGCCTTGTTTTCAATGTCGGGACTCCAGTCCTGAAGCTCGGTCGCTTGTGCACGAGCTTCCTGTCTGGTCACGATCGAGATCGTACAGTGCCCAAGAGGCTGGCGATACCGCACGCGATAGGCGCACCGCATCGAGCCCGTTGTGCGCAATTGCTCGGGCATTTCGCCGGCGATCCAATTGAACTGGCTGGCTGACGCAAAAAGCGCGTCGCTGAAAAGCGCCGGGTGTTTGGTGCCAGCAGCGACTACGACAATGTGGTCGTGCTTGCGCTTGCCCACAACAAACCACTTTTCGCTGCGGCCCTGCATCTTGGCGCCCTGGCCGACCGTGTACGCCGTAAAACCATTGTGCGCGTGGAGTCGTTGACCGTCTACCGTGTAGAAAAAGCCCTCTTGCTTGGTGATATACTGGTGGATAAAGTCGGCAAAGTTTCGCTTGCCGATAAAGCAAATGCCGACGCTGTCCTTCTTCGCAGCAGTCACGAGCCCTGCATCGAGCGCGAGCTGCCGCACTTGTGTCTTGCAGAGATCGCCCAGCGGGAAGAGCACGCGCTGGAAGGCCTCGCCGGCGACATTGGACAGGAAGTAGCTCTGATCCTTAGACTTGTCGGTGGCGGCAAAGAGCATGCGCGCGTCGCTTGTGCTGTGCGGGTCGCGCCGTAGGGACGCATAGTGGCCTGTGGCTACGTAGTCGGCGCCGATGGACTCGGCGTAGTCGAGAAACGCCTTGAACTTGATCTCCCGGTTGCACAGAATATCCGGGTTCGGTGTGAGTCCCTCTTCATAGCCTTCGAGACACGGCGAGAACACGGCGTTCCAGTACGACTGCACCAAGTCGACCCGCCTTGCCTCGATGCCCAGCTGATCGCACACAGCCTCCATGTCTTTGAACTCGGCATCGTGTGGGCATGCAGCGTCACCCAGCTCGTCGCTCGTGTCCCAGTTCTTCATGTACACGCCCGTGACGCGGTAGCCCTGCTTGGCGAGCAGCAGTGCTGTGACCGACGAATCGACGCCGCCCGACATGCCCACGACGACATGCTTGCTGCTGTTGTTGGAGTCGCCAGTCGCACTAGCCCGCTCGCTGGTTCCAGTCTCGGCAACTGCTACCGAGACCAGTGTGCGAGCAAATGCGTGTCTAGAGCCTCCGCGCAGCACGCGCAAGTGTGCGCGACGCAGCATGTGCAGCATGAGACTCAGTGCTTCAACTGGCCAAAAATACAGGATAGCTTCTCGCGGGTTTTGACCAGTGCACACTTGAACTGATGGCGGCGGAGACCACCGCGCTCTATTGCGGTAAACCACAGTACTGGTAATAAACAACGAGTATTTTATTTTTATTTTGCGCTGTACCATGTCACATATCCTCAACACAATGACGCATCCACCTTGCACTTGACCCCCCATGACCCCTTGCATCCCTTGCATCCCTTGCACCCCTTGCACCCCATGCACCCCATGCACCCCATGCACTCCGAGCTTCCTGCATGGGCACTCACGTGTCATCTGGACGTCGTCACTGGCGTTGGCGTGAGCAGATTCCCACGCAGCATCACGACCAGCGGCTCCGCACCATCACCACGTAGCTGCTCGCTTTCGACGAGCAGCTCGAGCTGCGCGTGGCCGCGCTCGCCCACAAAATTTTGCTCGAGATTCAACACGCGCATAGCTCTCGAGCGTTTCTCTCCGTGCAACGCCTCGCACAAAAATGCAACGCCGTCGTCCGACACGGCATTGCCCACAAGCGAGAGCTCGGCGAGCCGAGGGAACAATGCCGCATTGAGCAGCACCTCGGCCATTTGGCTCGTGATGCGGTCGTGGACGCCGTCGACGAACGCATGATGCCAACGGGCACACTTCAGTCGAGGAAGTGGGCGCCGCGCGAGCGCGACCAGCAGACTGCGGCACACGACGTTGCGTCGCACGAGCGCCAGTTCGTTCTGGAAGTCCACGTGGAGGTGCGACTGCGCGTCGCCGACCACTTCAAAGTGCTCGAGGTTCTCGAAGCGGTCAAAGAACGCCGTGCGTGCCGACGGCGGCAGCTTCTCGAGCGTTGCGACGGTCACGCGGATGCTCGAGACAAATGACGGCACAATTCGGTGCGCAAGCGTGTTGGTCGCACCGAGTCGCAGCTGATCGCGCGCGTCCAGAAACGAACAGACGTGGCGGAGCAAGTCGCGGTTGCCGTCAAAGAAAAGCACGCTCTCATCACGAGCCGAGGGCTTGTCACTGCTGCAGTGATCGGAGCGAGCACGCTTGGGCGACGCCAGTGGAGAGATCGTCGGCTTGTCCGACTCGTCGTGTGGACGCTTGCGTGGACTGCTGATATTGGTTGGCGTCTGCGGACCTGGAGCTTCTGGAGTGGCCGCGACGGCGCCTGCGCCTTCGACGCCAAAGATGAGGTCTTCACGGGCCGCCAGGTTGTTCATGTGGAGCTTGACGACGAGCGAGTGGAGCCGTCGATTGAGCGTCTTTGGGTTGCGGTACTCGTCGAGCGAGAACGCTTGCGAGTAGAGCGCGAGCTCGGCGCGTCGCGCAATGTACGAGATCTTGGCATCCACTTGGCCATACTTGGTCTTGAGCAGCAGCAAACTGAAGAAAAGAGTGAGAGAGGATCCCACCCGTCAAGTCAGTCACGTTGGGTTCCCAACAGTCGGCTGACTTTGAGTGACCCGAGGGCGTACGTACATTTGCAGCAGCACGCGGCGCCGCACGTGGAGCGTCGTGGTCCCGTGCCACTCGCGCTTCGTGGTCGTCGGCGCCTCGGTCGGCGCCAGCGTCGCGAGCGGCGCGGCCGTCGGCGCAGTCGACGCCATTAATCACCGTGCGAGAGGAGCGGAGAAGGGAGAACACTGAGCTCCTCGACAGTCGGGAGGAGCTCAACACAGAGGGCGCTCGCCGCTTCTCCCACCCGCGGAAGAAGGCGAATAGAAAGAGCACCGGCCGTCGTGTCGCGGGTGACGATCGAAATTGGGCGGCTCTGTGTTTTTTTCCGCTCGGAAGAGGATGCGTCAAGGCACGCTCGAGCCCCCCACGTGGTTCCGTGACTAGTGCAGAGCGAAGCCATCAGTGCAGTACCGTAGCGACTTGCGCCACTCGAACGAAGAGCTCATCTCCGGCATAGAGAAAACGAGAGAGAGTTCGGCGAAATTTACGATAACGAGGAGGTGTGGGCCACACCAACCTAGACGCTGATTTATTATTCTGTGAGGTGCACCACATGAAACAGAGACATGGCTACTTTCGATATTGGAAAGTAGCCATCTATCTGTCAGAGAGCCTCGGATTTGGGGCTCACGAGGAGCTGAATGGAGTCTGATGCACGGCTATATATACGCGCATGCTGTCATGAACACGGATCATCGCGGCGCGACCCTGCTGATCAGCGCGTCGCCGTTCGTCTCCTCCTTCCGTTCCCCCAGCCCGATCTGGTCGACGAGACGACCCGTTGTCTCTCCGTGGGCTGCCAGCGCATCTCTCTCGCACAGCGCTGTTCCTGTATGGCCTCAGATATACACACCTATCGGCAACCCAGCGTGAGAACCAACAATGGGCGCTGTGCTGGGCGCGCCCGCTGAAGTACGCGAGATCCGCGACATCTACGAGTCGAGCACAGTTTTGCCGCTCATCGGCGGCGACCAAAAAGAACGAGTGATAGCCCATTCCAAACTCAAGCGCATTCAGGAACGACGTCCGCTGAAGCCGTCGCAAGCAGCCGTGCTGCTCGCGGTTGACGGCTGCGTGGACCTCTACAAAGACAACACCAAGATCCACACAATCTTCGCGACACGGTCACCCGCCCCAATCCGGCCTGAAGGTTCGCTGCACATGGGCGCACGTCGAGCGCGATTCGATGTAAATGGCACGGAATCAATCTGGGACGACGAATCGGGAGCCTTGGTGTGCGACGAATTGCTGATCTACTGGCGCGGTGAGAACGACGTCGTGTGTCGCTATTCGTGTCGGTCAAGTGGCGACGACGTGGTTCTGCGGTCCGCAACGGGCGACCGTGTCGAGCTGCGCCACCGCACCAAGTACCTAACGATCGCGCTCAAGAATTTCACGGTCAATAGCTCACCGAGCGGCCTGCAATCCATCAGCGCACTAATCAACTCCGACCTCATGGAGCTTGTGGGTAGCATCCCGTTCTTTGCCGGTATTCCACGCGACAAGCTGGTCACACTCACGGATGTCTCGACCATCCGAGTGTACCCACCAAAATCGGTTATCTTCCGTGAGGACGAAGGTATGAGCACCCAAATGTACGTGACGCTGGCTGGTACACTGGAGGTCTCAAGTTCGCGTGCTGCTGCGCCGCTGGCGACGCTTGAGCCGGGCTCGTTCTTTGGCGAAATGTCGCTGCTGATCAACATCCCGCGCGCAGCGACCGTCATGTCCGTGGAAAGTTGTCTACTGATGAGCATTGAAAAAGAGGCGTTCCATCTCTTCCTTGAGCGGCTTCCGGACGTGAAAGAGAGCGTCTACAAGTTGCTCAAAGAGCGACTCGTCGCCAAGGCTATCATGAGCGGTGTACTGCCCTACATGAGGAGCGTGCCTCCAGCGAGGCTTGTACAGTTTGCCCACGATCTCCAGATCGAAGACCATGTGCGCAAGAACGACACTGTCCTACTACAGGATGCCAAGCACGAGTCCAAGTTTGCAGTCATTGTGTACGGCGTGCTGGAGATTGACTCGGGCGAGCCACACCGCGCGGGGGCGCGCGACCACTCAGTGTTCTTGACGCCGGGTTGCTACTTTGGCCCGTTCACGTTTGAGAGGCTCAACTTTACGCAAGGGAAAATCACGGCGCGCTCGCCTGCGGTGCTGATGAGCTGTCCGTACGCCACGCTCACACAACTCTTCGACGAGTTCCCCGAGGTCGCGGCTGAGGCCAACATCGCGTGGTTTGGCGAGCGCTGCGATCTCGCGGCCGTGTTGCGGCATGCCATTCTCGTGCAGCGCTTCCAGGCGTTTCTCGAGGCCGAGCACAGCGACGAAAACTTCAAATTCTGCCTCGACGTGCAGAAATTTGGTGAGCTCCCACGAGAGGACCGCCACCAAATGGCGACATACATTGTGCAGCGATACATTCAGCCTGAATCGCCCAAGGAAGTGAACCTGCCAGCGAGCATCCGCGACTCGGTCATCTCTGCGCTGAAGCGCACACCGCCCACAGAAAATGTACCAGCCACACTCTTCAGCCAAGCCGACGACGAGATCATGCGGCTCATGACCAAGGACAGCTTCCCACGGTTCAAGAAAAGTCCGCTTTTCCAGGCTGTGCTGGACGCACTGGATCCGCACTTGAACCGTAAAGGCTCCAAGCTGCTTGAGGCGTGCCAGGCGTTCCGCGATTCCATTAACCTCATCAAGCCCGGCAAGGTCGAGCACGTGGCCGTGGCCAAATTGCAGCAAATGCTGAGCTCGATCCGGAAATCGCAAGGGCGGCAGCACTCGTCGTGGCGGTACAGTGGCTCGGGCGACATGCCACGGGTCCGCGGCGACAAGACGTCGTAACCTCAGGAATAAAATGCATACCACAAGGAAAAACAGAGGCGAAACGTCCTGGGGAGAGATGTCAGCGTGCTCGCTTCCTGTCTGGTTGGGTCTACTCATTGGATGGAATATCCCTCGAGGGGGAAAGTCAGACTACTATGCGACCAGCGCGGTGAGGCACGCAACGACATCACCGTCGGCTTCCCGCAACTTGCGGTCGGCCTGCTGGATCGTGAGCTCCATCTCGCGCGCAATCAGCTCCACGTCTTCTTTCTTGACCTTGACCGCCGCCAGTTGCTTCTCCCTAGCATTTTATGGAAACCACAAATGAGCTCTTCGTTCGCCATCAACTCTATTTTTTACAACGCACCGCTTGCGTTCGGCCTCCTTGTCGGCCTCCTCCTGCTTGGTCAGCATCTGGAACGCCTCCTTCATCTTGTCGCCGTCCATTTGGGTGTCCTCGACCACGTCCGTGAGCTTGTTGAGCGCATTGCTCTGCTCGGCCTTGGACTTCGTGGTCTCTTCCTTTGGCTCGTCTTCGTCATCCGAGCCGGCCGCGTCTCCGTCCTGCGGCGTGGCTTCGTTGCCGCTGGTGCCATTAGTCTGAGCGGCGGTCGCCACGTCCGCCTTGGCGTCGGTCGCCGGCGTGGCGCCCGCAGTCACTTTGCTCGGGCTCATGTCAGCTATTCGTGTGGTGTTGGATTGGACACCAAGCGAATCTAAAACCATGAATTCATATCACATCAGTTTATGAGGATTATACGCTTTCCTACTCTTCAACACCACATTTTCCTCGCTTGATTGCATTTAACCACTCCATGATATCATATTTAACAGTATTCGGACGCTGATTGGCTAAAAGCCGGCGTCGGGCAATCGTATCTGTGGTCACAGTGATGCCGACGCGATCTAACAACCAAGATCGCGTCCTCTCCGCTTTGCTGAGCCGCTCGCTCGTCCGCCCAGAGCTCTCATTCTCCAAGCTTCCTTCGAGCGCCCAGACCTCCCCTTCCACCCCTCTCCTCCCTCATCGCCATGTTTGCCCGTGCCACCCGTCGCGTCGCCTCGGCCGCCAAGCGCGCCAACTCGACCGCGTCGCGCGCCTTCGCCTCGCAGGCCGCGTCCGCCGCCAAGGCCTCGCCGGCGCTCATCGCTGCCACGGCCACCGTCGCCACGGCGTCGCTCGCCTTGGCGGTCGCGTCGTCCAACGATGCCGCCCAGTGCGCGCCGACCGTGCCCCACACGGGCGTGCCCGGCACCAAGCACGAGCGCACGTTCATCGCCATCAAGCCCGATGGCGTGCAGCGTGGCCTCATCAGCGAGGTCATTGCTCGCTTCGAGAAGAAGGGCTACAAGCTCGTCGCGCTCAAGCTCATGACCGCCACGGAGCAGCGCGCCAAGGACCACTACGCCGACCTCGCGGGCCGTCCGTTCTACCCGGGCCTCGTCAAGTACTTCACGTCGGGCCCGATCGTGTGCATGGTCTGGGAGGGCACTGACGTGATCCTCACAGGCCGTAAGATCCTGGGCGCGACCAACCCCAACCAAGCCGCGCCGGGTACGCTCCGTGGCGACAACTGCATCTCCACGGGCCGCAACCTCATCCACGGTTCGGACGGTCCGGACTCGGCCAAGCACGAGATCGCCATGTGGTTCAAGCCCGAGGAGATCAACAACTACTCGCGCGCGCTCGACACGTGGATCGTCTCGGACAACTAAATGTCCTCTCCTCGCGTCGCAGGGATGACATGCTCATCGTCCAGACACTACAAACCAGACAAAGAGAGAGAAACGTCCGTCTTCCCATTGAATGCACCACGCGTGAAGTGGCGCATCGGGGAACCGTCAGGCCGAAAACCTTGTGAACAACAGCATTCGTTCCGTTTCCTTTTGATATCTTTCCAAACAACTCCATGTTAGTCGACCGCCACGGCGTCATAGTATTCCTCTGACGAAGATCCCCCACTTTCCGACGACGAATCGTGGTCACCTCCATCGTCTTCCTCAGAGTCTCCGCTGGGTTCGAAGGGATGGTGATTCGGATCGTCTTCTTCGTCGCTTGTCGTGGCGCCCACCATCGACCACTCAATTGGTGTCGCCGTGGGCTCACTCGCCCGTGACTGCGTCAGCGCCGTGCGACGGAAGCCAAAGAACCGCGCTGGCGCATTGGTCTCGGATGACGACTGCGGAGACTCGATGCAGTCAAACTGCCAGCCTAGATGGTTGTAGCACACGCCACAGTGGACAATGCTCCACGCATAACCTGGGAACCAACTGTCCTCGGCGCTCCGCGTCGCGTCCACAAAGAGCCGTTCCATGTGGACCTCCCGCAGCGTCATGATCTGGTGCACGAATCCTCCAGGGTTCACAAACGTGCCGGCGGCGGCGCCGTCATTGCTCATGCTGAAAATGTCCCGTGTCTGCGCGAGAAAAGTGCGGCAGTGCGAACAGTAGATATTCTCATGGAGCTGCTCGAGCATGGCGATCTCCCGACGCAAAAGGCGGACGATGCACTCAGTCTTGAGCAGCTCGAGCCGCGCGACGTGGCTCACGGGCAGATTCGCCGCCATCCAGAACGCGAACCGCACGGGGTCTTGCTGGTCGCTCGGGCCCGTGAGGTGTCTCACGAGGCTCTCCTTGCTGGGTTCTTGGGAGACGAGCTTGCGAAACCAATTGCAGTGGGCCGACGAGATCATGATCTGCTGGATGCGGTCCACGAGATGCGCCGCGTCAAACAACGCATACTGCTGGAACCCCCAGTAGCAGGGGAATCGCGGACGCACACGGCGTCGTCGAGATTGAGGGTTTTGGTCGTGGGTGAACGTGTCCGCCGTGTATTTCCACTGCGCGGGGAACGGCAGCGGTGCCGGCGTGAGGTCCGCGAGGATCTCGACCGTGCCGTAAATGCCTCGTCCGCCGGGAATGCTCTTGAGCGATCGCAAGCGGAACCGCTGTTTCGCAGCACCTGTGAGCGTCGCGCTGTTGCCCGTGAGTCCTGTTCGCTCAACGCGCACGGTCGTGCCGTACACGGGCTCGCCCTGTCAAGAACAATCCAAGAAAAACCTGAGCCTACACAACACATCCAAGGTGATTTCGATGGCGATGCTCACTTGTCCTGGGCAAAGCACTGCCAGCATGGACGCCTCATTGGCCAGACGATAGCGGATCGCTTCGAGATTCGTATCCGAGAGCACGCGCAGCGGCAACTCCTCTCCCGGGAACAGCACCTACGCCCCATGTATCGAAAAGATCGGTCATTTCAAGCGGGAATATCTCCATAATCCGTTATTTTCCCACGCACAATGTCGCGCAGAAACATCAGCGGCAGCTCCACGACCGCACCGCTCGCGAAATGCGCCGCATGGGGGCGCGCGACGTCCTCCAGATCGCCCAGATACGCATGTCGCGCCATCATTCCCTGGCTGCGTCGGGGTTCTTCCTCGGAAGCAAACGGCAGTTGCCAACCATAGTGTGGCACGTTATACGAGACACTATTCCAGGACTCCACACTATTTCTGGTCATTAGTCGGTGTCAAAGACTGCGATATCGAACCAGAAATAGTGTTCAAAAGTGGGCGATAACTAATATAGTGTGGTGCACCCCACTCCAATGTTGAAGCCAATCACCGTCTGCGCATTTTCCCACTCCTGGGAAATGGGTTGACGCAGTTTTCTGAGCTCACGCGCGATGGCGGCCATCGGCACATAGAGAGATGAAGACAACGGCGACCGATACGGCAAAGACTGTGGAGACCCCAGCCGGGCTGCGGGACGCGGCCGCGCGCGCCCATGACGCGCTGGGCGTGAGCCACCAGATGCAGGCAATGCTGCGCGAGTACACGCAGCTCGAGGCCGAGCACGCGGCGCGGCTGGGCGCGCTGGCACAACGCATGGGCGACTGTGTGGACCGTATGCGACCGACCAACCAGGCTGGGGAAGACGGCGAGAAGGAGACGCAGACGGACAGCGAAGAAGAAGAAGAGGACGAGGTGCGCGCGCGCCAGAGCAAGTGCGTGGCCGTCATGGACGAGGTCGTGACGTTTCTCACGCGATTCGCGTCGATGCACCGCCACCTGAGCGAGTGTCTCGCGAGCGATTTGTTTGGCGAGTGGAGCGACGCGCTCGCAGTCCAGCAGAAACGCATGGACGCACAGGAGCCCGAGCTCGGCGTGGCGCAACGGGATTGGAAGGTGCGTGTGTGTCATGGGGGATAGATCTGGGGGTGGTTGTTTCGAGAGTCTGACTGTGTGTGTGCGAGTTTCCAATCAGGAGTCGGAAGATCTCTATCGTGATGCGCACGCGGATTTTCAGACCGAGTTTGAGCGAGCGTGTGCGTTGTTCGCGGACGCCACTGGCGCCCAAGGCCCCGAGTCGGAGAAGGAGGTAATCGAGCAGCAGCTGCAAGACGAACTCTCGTTGCTCGCAGCGAGCGGCACTGTGGTAGCGTCACAACGTACGCGGTCGCCATCCAAGGCGATGCAGTACGTTGGCTCCATCTCCAAGATACTCCGCTCCTCGATGAACGCAGGTGGAACCGACCAGCGGCGTCGAAGCTCTACTGGTGCTGGGAACGACCCGTCCGTCGAGCAGCTTCGAGGCGTCGCCAAATCAATTCTCAGCGCCGAACGTGAACGCCAGCAGTGCCAGCGCGCGTACCAGACGATGCACCGTCTCCACGTGCGCTACAAGCGGCTCTGCGACTCGCTCCACCAAGAGTACCGATGCGTTCATAGCGACTGCCTCGCCAGCACGAGAACGAGCATCCGGAAACTCGTGATCCATGTTAGCGCCTTCACCTCCAATCTACAGGTACAAAAAAACCTGTTCCAATTCGTTATGCCAGGATACTCACGCTTTCTTTTCATTGTATGGCGCTGAAAACAGTACGATGCGACCCAGCTCTTCCAGCAAGTCGAAGCACTTCATGCCAACGACCTCGACGACAGCCACCCCACGCCGTTGTTCGCGCCAGTGGTGCCAACTGCAGCGTCGACCTCGTCCGCAGCCGTGCCACCTCCGCCACTGGACGTGCCACTCACGGTCCAGCATGTCGTTCGGCGTCGCTTCCCCGTGATGAGCGAGCGGCCGAGACTGCTGCGTCACCAGAACGCATGCCACTTGCTCTGTGTGTGAGACTGGTGAGCCCTACTGGAGAGTGGACGAAGCTCTTCTGCCGTCATGGCCAGGCATTTTGTATAGCTGACATGGACGGAGTTCCATTTTGATAAGATTGTTGGTGGTGCTTGGTGCATTCATCCATGACGAGAATATACCACTATTTATATCGAGACCATTGGCTTTCGTTTCGTTGTGGGATCCGTCGTTAATGGCCTGCCAATATTAGCCCGACATCGTAACCTCCCAACCCTCTTCGCGGTATCACAACCACTACTCCACAGCACGTATAGCTTGTGTCATCGAGGTCTGCAGTGCCTGGACACGGCGAGTCCAAGAATGCCGGCTCTAACTTATTAGCGTTGATCCCGTCGAGCGTACCGCAAACGAGTCCTCCTCGCACTAAAACGATGGCGTCGACCGCAATCGACTCGCCAGCACCGCTCTCGGATCTGCAGCAGCGAATACAGGACCGAAAGCGCACGCAGCTGGAGCTAGTCAACCGCAAACTGGAGCGGGAGAAACGCGCGAAAAGTGTGCGTGCTGCGACTCCCACCCTCTCCAATGTCCTCTTGCACTGATAAATAATACTCTGTGGCCAGACAAAGGGCGCCGAGCGATCACTCTACATTCTCACGCGCGAGAATGCGTTGCGCAAACTCTGTCTCCGCATTGCGACCTCCCGATTCTTTGACGGTCTCATCATCGTCGCCATCATTGTCAACTCGGTCATCATCGGGTTGTCGGACTTTGACGTCGTCGACAAGAAGCTCAACCCAGCGAGTCAGGGGATTCAGTTCCTCAACGGAGAGCTCGTGCCAGCGTTTTCGATGCGAAACTATATCGTCGAGATCTCCGAGATGCCGTCGACCGTTCTCTTTGCCTACGAATCCATCATCAAGATCATTGCGTTCGGATTCATTAGCGGCCCCGGCACGTACCTGCGTGACTCCTGGAACCAACTCGATTTCTTTGTCGTGCTCTCGAGTCTCGTTGGCGTCCTGCCGGGCATTCCCAACGTCTCGGCGATCCGCACAATCCGCGTGTTGCGACCGCTGCGGTCCCTGTCCATGATCCCGGGCATGCGGCGGCTCATCTCGGCGCTTCTCAAGGCGCTGCCGGCATTGGCCAACGTGCTGATCCTCCAGCTCTTTGTGTTTGCCATCTTTGGCATTCTCGGCTTCCAGCTCTTTGGCGGCAACATGAACCGCCGGTGTCGGCTCACGGAACACGCCGTCAAGTTGCCTCTCGCCGCGAACAGCACGACTCCGCTTTGGCCAGTGCCGAAGGACTACCTCGAGCAAGTGCTCGCTGATCCCGAGGCGTTTCGCTGTCTTGAGGGCACGCCCATGCTGGACGATGGGGACCCACAGAGTTCTCTCTTCACCAAGGAGTCATCGCCGTGGCGAACACCACAGGACTGTTTCTGGCCGATCGACTACACCGACAAGCTGCTCTGTGTCGTGCCCGGCGTCGCTGGGAACCACCCGTGCGCAAAGGGCCAAACATGCGGCTCCGACTATGACACTTACGGCAACCAGCGGTTCACGCTCCTCAAGGTCATGGATGCGGCGCTGTTTACCAGCGACTTGAACTGGGGGTTCACGAACTTTGACAACATTGGCCGCGCCTTCTTTACGATCTTCCAGTCCATTACCATGGAAGGCTGGACCGTGATCATGTACATGGTTATGGACGGCGGCTCGCCCCTCGTTGGTGCGCTCTTCTTTGTGATCCTCATCATCTTCGCGTCGTTCTTTGTCATGAACTTGACGCTCGCGGTCATCTCCGATGAGTTCAATATCGACGACGACGACGTCCCCACGCCCTCAACCGTCGACCAAAAGGCACAGGCGCTCCTAACACATGCCAAGCAAAAGCTGCAAACCCAGCGCGATAAGCCTCGGTTTCCCCGGCTCTTCCAGATCGTATCACACCCAGTGTTCAGTACGTTCATCATGCTGGTGATTCTCGCCAACACGGCAGTGCTTGCACTGGACCACCACCCAATGCCGCCCAAGCTGGACTCCGACTTAGAGATGATCAACTTCGGTCTCTCATGCGTCTTCCTGCTCGAGATGTTCATGAAGCTCGTTGGACTGGGCTTCCGACTGTACGCGAGAGACAAATTTAATCTCTTTGACGCCTTCGTCGTGACCATGGGCGTGCTCGAGACCATCGCGTCGCCGCCATCGTTTCTGACTGACGACACTCAGCCACGGAAAGGAGCAGTTTCGGCGCTGCGGTCTTTTCGCCTGTTCCGCGTCTTCAAGCTCGCACGAGACTGGAGCTCGTTTCGTGGGCTTCTTGAACTGATCATCCGCGCCGTCGCCAGCATTGCCAACTTTGCCGTGCTGCTCTTTCTCTTCATCTACATCTATGCGCTTGTCGGGCTCCAGTTCTTTGCCAATACGATGCGGTACGATGGCGACGGCTACCTGATCCCTGGCAATGGTGTCTCTTTCTGGGAGGGCAATGTATGTGCATGGCCAATGTCGGTCGGGGTGTGGTGGATCGCGTAGCTCACCGTGCATGTTTGTATGAGCAGCTCCCACGCAACAATTTTGATTCCCTCTTGTGGTCGGCCGTGACCGTGTTCCAGGTCATCACGGGCGAGAACTGGAACAACATTATGTACGACACGATGCGCGGCAATGGCATGGCCGCGTGTGTCTACTTTATCAGCCTGGTACGCTCTTCCCCGCCCGAGCCTTTCGCCCACCGACTCACCTGTAACACACGGTCCGTGTAGGTCGTCTTTGGCAACTTCATCCTCATGAACTTGTTTCTCGCACTGCTGCTCGACAACTTTGACAACGTCGGCAACGAAGACGACGAGGCTCGCAAGGCCGAAGAGATGAAAATGCTGGCCCTGCGCATGACTTCCATGAAGGTGTTGCCGGCCATCAGCGGCTCCGCGAGGGTACTGCACTTGCATCACACCACAGTAGAGTCGAAGTCCCTCGAGCAACAAGCACTGATGATCCATGAGCAAGACAAACCGAGGACGGCCGACAACGCCGCCGAGATCGACGAGCCCGTGAACGCCATTGACTTGGACCACCTGAACGAAGAGCTCGCGCGTGAGTTGGGCACGCCGCAGGCTCGCCAAAAAGATCGCAAAATGGGCGCGTCCAAGGCTCCTCCAGCCTTGCGCGCGAGTCAACTCGAGAAGAATCGCATCGAGCCGATCCCAAGGACGCCACCGCCACCTTCAACGCCGGCAGTGGACAAGACATTTCAGCTCCTGCCACCTACGGGCAAGCTCTTCTTCCTCATCGATGAGACCAACCCGCTCAGGCAGTATGCGTATCGGCTCATCATCCATCCGTGGTTCGACTCGCTCATCCTTCTGCTCATCGTGATCTCGTCCATCTCGCTGGCACTCGACAATCCGCTCGAGCGTCCCGACTCCAAGCTCAAGATCGCGCTCGCCCAGATGGACACGCTGTTTGCCTGTGTGTTCATGATCGAGATGGCCGCCAAGATTCTCGCGCTGGGACTCATTGCTCACAAAGGCGGTTACCTCCGCAATGGCTGGAATATTCTCGATGGGCTGATTGTGGTCTCGTCAATCATCATGCTCGTGGCCGAGTCATCGTCTACGCTGAATAGCAAGCAGTTCAAATCGCTGCGATCGCTGCGGGGCCTCCGCACGTTTCGTCCTCTGCGCATGATCAGCCGACGCCCCGGGCTGCGGCTTGTGGTCAACTCGCTTATCGAGGCCATCCCCAAGGTTTTGAACGTGCTGTTTCTCTGTCTGCTCTTCTATTTCATCTTCAGCATCATCTCGGTCAACTACCTCAAGGGCCTCTTCTACGCGTGCCAAGGCGACGTCTTCAACGCCTTGTCGAGCGACCAGCAGAGCTTCTTGACCCAGCCTGTCTCGCCCTGGAGCGCGCTGCCCGCCGACCAGCAGAGCTGGTTCGCCAACACGACGTGTGCCGGCTTTGGGTCGCTATCGGGCAAGATCACGTCTCGGTACGTGTGCGAATGCTGGGGCGCCAAGTGGGGCCGGGTCTTGCCCGCGCATTTCGACAATGTGGGCAGCGCCATGCTCACGTACTTTGAGATCTCGACGACCGAAGGCTGGGCCGACGTCATGATGGCGGCCATCGACACGACCGACATTGACATGCAGCCGATCCGTGACCACACCGAGGCCTGGGCCTACTTCTTTGTGCTCTTCATCATGGTCGGCAGCTTCTTTGTCGTCAATCTCTTTGTCGGCGTCATTATTGAAAACTTTAATAAGATGAAGGAGCTGCTGGGCGACGACTTCATGCTCTCGGACGAGCAGAAGAAATGGATCGAAGCGAGGAAAACGGCATCGCGTGTCGTGCCGAAGCGGCGCACGACGCGGCCCAAGCACAAGCTACGGGGCGTGGCCTACGATCTCGTCAAGCTGCAGCGCTTTGAGTGGTTCATCATTCTCTGCATCATTGTCAACACGGTTCTCATGGGTGTGCAGTACTTTGGGCAGCCCACGCAAATGATCAACACGATCGGCTACATCAACGAGGTCTTTGCCGTCATCTTCACGCTTGAGGCCGTGCTCAAGATCATGGCGTTTGGGCGTGCCTACTTTGACGACACGTGGAACAACTTTGACTTATTTGTCGTGCTGGGTACGCTCTTCAGTATCTTGATCGAGGCCATGACGGGTGCGTCCGTGCGCTCGCTCGCAATGCTCGTGCGGGTCTTCCGCGTGACACGAATCATTCGCCTCATCAAGGCCTCTAAGAGCATCCGCCAGATCCTGCTCACGCTCTATATTGCGCTGCCCGGGCTCAGCAACATCACGTCCATTCTCTTTCTCATGCTCTTCATCTACGCGACCATGGGCGTGCAGTTTTTCGCAAAGGTCAAGTTCACGACCAACATCAACAGCCATGCCAACTTCCAAGACTTCTGGACGGCCTTCCTCTTCCTCTTGCGCGCGGCCACGGGCGAGGCCTGGAATAGCTGCATGCACGACCTCGCCAACACGGACGACTGTGTGGATGACCCACCGTACGACGAGACCGTGTGCGGCTTTAGCAACGCCGAAGACTGCGTGCCCATCAACGGCTGCGGCAGCCCCGTGGCGTTTCTCTACTTTTGTTCCTTCACGCTGCTCGTGACGTACGTCATGCTCAACCTCACGATCGCTGTGATTCTCGAGGGCTTTTCGCAGTCGCAGCCGGAGAACGACGACGAAGAAGAGCCGCTGTTTGAGCCCGAGATGCTGGACGAGTTCCAGCAAAAATGGGCCGAGATCGACTTTGACGCGACTGGATTTCTCCACGTGCGCAAGATCCGCCTGCTCATCACGCTGCTTGAGGAGCCGCTCGGTCGCAAGGACGTGCTCACTGACAAGCACGCGTTCATGACATACATGCGTACGTACGGATGTTGAGAGAGTGAGAGAGAGAGACTAACTAACTCGAGTTCTGTACGACAGGGGGACTGCGCCTGCCCGTGTACGAGGGCGACATGATCTACTTCCAGGACGTGCTGCTCGCGATGGCCCGCGAAATGGTCAAAGAGGTACGTGTGTCTCCTATGACAGAAGCGTTGGGGCAGGATCTGACGGTCTCTCTTTCTCGATCAGAGCGTGGCCGAAGACCCCGACTCGCTGAGCGACTTGCCCATGCCCGGCGACACGCCGAATCGGCTCTGCATGGACTACGAAGCCCACGAGTACTACGCGATCCGCGCCATCGAAAAGCGCGTGCGCCAGTGGCTCGACGAGAAGCGCGAGCACGAGCACAGGGCCATGGACGAGTACAAGAGCAAGATCAAAAAGCCCAGCGGACGCCCCAAGAAAGTGCGCGACGCGCGAGTGTACACGATCGGATGAAGATAGACGACTCGAAAAGAAACGATTGATTTTGATGCTGGATAGCAACAGTCTACTGCCGTCGGGCCGAGACCCGCTGTCCCGTGTGCTGTTCACGCATATCTATCGCCGCCCGCCGCGGGCGCGTCCTCTTCCGCCGTCGCCACCAGTGTCATCTTCACATACAAAAACAGATAGATCATATAGAGTGAGTCGCGATTCAGGGGGATCTTCCTGCTGTGTGGTCGTACCTTTCCGGAACGCCCAGTCCACGCGGATTTTGCTGCCGAGGATCTCCTCGCCATCCATGCGCTCGATGGCGTCCTTGGCGGCCTCGTATTCTTCAAACTCGATCAGTGCGTAGCCCTTGACAAAGCCCGAGCGGCGGTCCAGGTTCATGTGGAGGTTCTTCACGGGCGCGTCCTCGCCAAACGCGTCCAGCAAATGCTCTTCCTGCGCTTCTTCGTGGACCCCCGTGACCACGAGGATCCAGCCTTCGACCGACTTGATGGCGCTGCTATGGTCGCGTGCGCTGCCACCGCCGTCCTTGAGCTTCTCGAACACGCCCTTCTCGTCCGGATACCGCTCCGCGTCCATGGCGGCCGTGCCCTTCCCGCGGCCCTTGACGACGCGGCGTCCGCTGCTGCTGCTCGTCGTCAGCTCCACGCGCCGCGCGCTGTCGGCTCGTGCGTCGCCGTCTCCTCCGCGGGTGAGCGTCACCTGGCGCGGACGCTCCTCCTCCTCCTCCATGGCCATGGCCGAGTCGCTCTCATAATCCACTTCCTCCGCCATGGTGCTCGGTCGCCAGCGGATCACGAAGTTACGGATGTTGCCTTATGTGGGAGAGTGTACTGTACTCGACACGCTAAAGTACGAATCCCAAATCGTAAGTTTCAATAAAGTACGAATCCCCAATCGTAAATTTCAAAAATGCGCGAGCCAATATAAATGAAAATCATATTTTCTCGTGCTACAAAATCACCTCCCACGTCACCCTTCGGGCCAAACACACACGCCGGCCAGAGCCGCTCTTGCCTTCCTTCCCTTCTCGCGAGGATCCCGGCAAATCCTCTCGCCTCCTTGAATAGCCCAGCCACACAGACATCGTCGAGAGAGGGCCGTACTGGCAGCCCCCACCAAGCAGAGGGCACCAGAGGAGCTCGTCATAATCTCCCATCGTCGGCTCGTTCGTTCTTCGTCTTCTTGGCCCATGTCGGCTGGTCTGGTGGTATCGGCTGGGTACGCCGAGCCGTATCAGCCGAGTCTTCTTCTTAGATGTCTTGCCAGATCTCATTAAAGGTCGAAGCAGTCTTGGCTGAAAGCCTCATGTCAGACGTTCTTTGATCGAAACCGTTGAAACGAGCGCTCAAGTGGCTCACCTTGTTGCACGGCGTCTGCGATCTTGTTGTCCTGCTCTTCGATCAGCTCGGCCTTGAGTGCCACGTCGCTCGCGCGCTCGGCCGGGATCACGATCACGCCGTTAATGTCGCCCCGGATGATATCGGCGTTCCGCACGACGCAGCCCGCGACCGTGATGGGGCAGCCGACGTCCACCACCGTCGTGGCACCGCGCTGGCCGTGGACCGAGGTGCCCTTGGCGAACGCCGGGAAGCCCGCTGCGCACAGCTCGCCGACATCGCGCACGCGGCCGTCGGTCACGACACCGGCAACGCTTCGCGCCTTGGCCGCCGTCGCGAGCAGTCCACCAAAGACCGCGGTCGTCGCGCCGACCGGCGCGCTGATGACGATCACTTGGCCCATCTCGGACGTGTCGACGTAGCTGAACGGCAGCTTCTTGACGGCCGGGCCGTTCGACGGCATGACCTTGACCGTCAGCGCCGGCCCGCAAATGTTCATCGCGAGCGGGTTTTCGTAGCCGCGCACGAGATCGACGTCGACGAGATGGCCCTGGATCTTCATCTGTGCGAGCGCGTCGGCGATGGCGCAGGTCGAGAGCTTGGCGAGCCGCAGCAGGAGGTCCGGCTCGAGCGAGATCTCGGCATCCAGCATACCTGTGATGAGATGATCAGCCTTTTTGAGCCCCGAGAGCACATGAGGATTCTGAGCGGCGTACGCACCCGCAGCTCCCGAGACCGCGAGCGTGGCCGCCGAGACGGCGGCGGCCGCGGTCATGGCCGGGACGCTCGCGACCGTCGCGGCCGTGGACCGCTGGTTGCTCTGGAACGTCGGGCTGCAGCCGGTCTGCTTCAGGTGCTCGGCCAGCCGCGTGGCGTTGGACGCATACTGCTTCAGGCACTTCTTGCACTCGTAGCGCACGAGCCCTTTGCCGTCCAGCGGCTCGAGGCGGTTGAAGTAGTCATAGACGTTGCTCGGCTTGCGACCCATGGCGTGTAAT
>JAADXL010000676.1:0-19631 GCA_023337755.1 Pythium aristosporum | reverse complement strand
CCCCCCCCCCCCCCTTGCTTTCGCGTTCCGCCTCTGGGTCTCTCTTCTCCGCGCCGTCCAACAGTCATGAAGTGTTTCCGCGTGCCCGCTCTCTTTGCCATGGCAGCGCTCCTGAGCGCGGCCCTCTCGCCACCCGTCGACGCGTCCGCCAACTTGCGCATGGGCTACCGATGCACCAGGGCCGACAACGACAAGTGCAACGTGTGTTTTGACACGTGCAAGAACGGGTATCAGTCGTGCGACCTCATCATGCGTATCTACAAGACCACGACCTGCCGCGGTGCCGTCGAGACGTGCAACAGCTTGTGCATGGCGGCACCGTGCTGCTCGTAGCTGCCTCTTCTTATGGCTTTAGGTTACAGCAGCGCTACTCGTCCACTCTGAATAATCCGCGTTCCATTGTCATGTGCGCGCGTCGCAGATCGTAGTGCTGACCCCATAATGTGAGCTCCAGAATCCTCTTTGCGTTTGAGCTGTTGTTCGTATCGCTCGTTGCAGCCCTGTACCTGCCCCCCTCCCCCGCCAGCTCGCCCCTGCATCCTCCAGTGGGGGAGAGTCATGCTTGGTCACGTATTGAATTGAAATGCCCAGGGCAGCGTGCTCCAATCTGGGTGACATGCAAACCTGACGCAACGCTCTGGACTCGGCCTTTGTTGGCTGTATCCGGGAATAAATAGCCCTTGGAAGTGCTCTGATGGTCTCCGCCTCACCGTGCCGATAGGAATAGCTGATTGAGTCTCCATTCACCAGGCCATCTGAGACCTCCTCTGAGTTCCTAGCAGGACGGCCCGCAAACGATGCCGGTGCCGACGACGCAGAAGCCACGCGTGGCTATGGATCCCGCGCGGCTCAGCAAGTTTCTCGACTCGCCCAGCACGGCCAATGCCACGCGCGTCCAGCACGCCGCCGAGATCAAGGCCCAGACCAAAGCACCCTCCTGGGGTGGCGAAAAGTGCGACACGCGCGCGTTCGAATCGCGGCTTGCGCCTCCGGACGACGTGCACTTGACGAGCGACCGACGCGCGCAGCGTCTACTGGCCACAAGCAATGGGATCCCAGCAAGCGGACTCATGGTCTCCCACCACGTCCCCGTGACCACGTACGCTCAGTCTCCCATCAAATGGTCTCGTGCTCGTGCATCGTCTTCTAATACCTTGAGCTTTTGTAGGGACAACACCTCGTCGTCTTCTTCACATGATGCACTGGTGCGTATATACTCAGTTCTATCTGGGACCCACTTCACCAGCCTCCCCTGAAAGCCTCCAATTTACTTCTAGAAAGCACCACTCTTAGTTCGGAGCGATGGTGTCGCCCACGGACCTGCGATCGCGCACGTGGCCGTACCGTCATTGGTGCTGCTCCACGAGCAGGGATTGCTCACGCCGGCGCAGAGACGCGAGCGGCTCGCGTTCGAGACCACATACCACGGTGCACGCCGTGCGCTGGAGCAGGCCGAGCGCGACGAACGGCGGCTCCATCAGCTTGTGTACGTACCTCTGACCTGATCTTGAGGGAACGGTGGGGCTAATTGCTTGACTATCGACCACTTCAGCCGCGCTCGCCATTCGACGAGCGACGTGTTAAATACCGAGCCTCACAACAGTGAAGACGCTCAGCGTACTCAGCGTGGCGAGCCCTTCAAACCGCAACTGCTCGTTCACGACACGACGCCCACGCCGCTGGGGCTTCTGCCACGCGAGTACCAGAAAAAGAAGCCGGGCAACGCCCTTGACCACGTGCCCACGCACGACCACCTCTTCAACGAGACGCCCGTGCCGTGGAATCCCGAACGGTAGGACCATAATCTTTTCCGAGTGTGAAACCTCTACTGACCCTGAGGTTTGTCTAATGCAATACATAGCTGCCAGCACCTACGGAACCAGGGCCACGCCGGTCGCCCCTTTGACATTATCAACGGCGGCGTCGTCGCGTACGTGCCGCCAACCATCGCCGAGAAAGTCCACGCACGCCAGGCCCACCCGTCCGTCATCGTACACCCATACACAAAGTAATCACGACTCTATTATCTAGTTATTCCACAATCGTGATTCGGCCTTCGTGCTCAGGGTACGCAATGAGCCGCTTCTTGAGCAGAAACTCCTTGAGCACGTCGGCGATCTTGCCCTGTTCGTGCACGACCTGTCCGCGCAGCCACGCCGTGCAGCCGTCGCCCCCACGCGCGATAAACGCCGTGGTCGCGACCTGGACTGTCGCGTCCAGATCAATCGCCTGGTCCTGCTCGTCTGTGAACGAAATAATCTGAGGCGCCGACGGGTCCGTCTTGCGATCGATCGTGACGCGGCAGCCAGAGACGTGCGGGTACGATCCCGACTGCTGCGGGTACTTGGCAAAGTGCTGCAGGATCGCATCGCGAAAGTCCCGCGCCTGGATGCGCACGAGCACGGCCGGCCGCGGGAACGGCATCTCGCTGTCAATCATGCCGGCCGTGAGGTTCGTCTTGGCCTCGTACAGCTTATCACCGCGGATAAAACCGCCGTTAATGAGCCCAAAGTCAGCACTCAACTCGAACCGCAGCGCGTCCGCAGCGAGATTGCCGCCATTGCACTCGCCGGCACGCAAGTTGGCAGTTTTCGTACTTAACGGGGTCCCCAAGATCGCCAGCACGCGGTGGGCCTCGGCGGCGTCTTCGCTGTCGAGAATGGCCTTCATATACTTGGCAATGATCTCTTGGCACTGCGGCTGCGGCGGAACGTGCTGGTTCGCAATCATGGTCCACTGCGGCGAAATCGCGAGCGGTCGCTCCGGGTGGGACCCCGACTTGGTGAGCGTGAGCTCCAGGCGCGCGAGCCACACGGCGTTCTGGCCCGACTTGTGGATCAGTGTCTTGCCTTCATACAGCGTAAACGGCTCGTGGTCGTGACCACCCAGCATGAGATCCATGCCCGGCACTTTGCGCGCCAGCAGCTTGTCCTGCGCGATACTCAGATGCGTGAGCGCGAGAATCAGATCGGCCCCTTGGTCCTGCAGCTCACGCACACAGCGCGTCGCCGTGTCAAAGACATTGTCAAAGTAAATGTCGTCGCCTGGGAACGACAGATTGGGCGTGTCCTGTGTCACGACGCCAAACACGCCGAGCTTGAGGCCGTCGGCGAGCGTCAGGATCTCCGTGTCGATGACGCCCCGCAAGATCTCGCCGCCCGTCGACTTCTCCTTGACGTTCGAGCCAAACCATTTAAAGGAGGAATCGCCCATGCGCTTGCGCAGCTCGTCGCCTCCGAAATCAAACTCGTGGTTGCCCAGCACGACGTACTCGATGCCCAAATGATTCATGAGCTCAATCATGTGCGCGCTATGTCATAAGAGACTCGAAATGAGACCGTGGCAAGAAACGAAGAGCTCCGTTACTCTCTACGTACCCTTTGTGGATCTCGCCGACTTGAGAGCCCGAGAGAAAGTCGCCATTGAGTGTGACGAGAAGCTTGGCGTGCGGAGGCACCTTGGCGCGCTCCCGCTCGAGCAGCGTCGCCAACTCGGCGATGCCTGGGCCAAAAATAAGTATCTCAGTGAGATTCGAGCTGTTCATGCCCCACACAAGTCTCCAAGAACGTACCGCCGCGGCCCTGCTGGTCTGGATACATGTCGTAGACGTCATTTACGGAGAGAATGACGAGCAGCGCGTGCTGGTCGCTGCCTTTCTCGGTCGCGTCCTGCGTCGCAGCGTCAGCAGCCGCTGGGAGGCTAGAGGAGGGCGAGGATCCTGTGAGCGGCGCTGGTGGCGGTGTTATGGCAGTTGCAGCGGTCATGGTCATGGCGGATGTGGAGCTGATGATGGAGGAGCCACGTAGGGAGGTACAATGGGCGTGTGTGTCTCAGCTCGAAGAGGTCTCTTATTCCTGGTGTTTTTGGCTCAGAATCTCGTGGGGTTTCACCATGGCATCATCATGAGAGACCGACCATCACTCATGAACGTATATGTCACTATGAGACGGCTCTATATGTCACTATAGAGAGGCTTGGACGTTGACGATCTTTGGATTACGCGGGCAACCCTTCGGATCCACGGTGGAGTTTTGTTGGATTCCCAACACCAAGCTGCATGTTTGTTGGATCCAATAGACATGTCAGGGGGGATCTATTTCATTCCTTTGTATTCATTCATGCGGGAGACTCACATATACACTGGACGCTATCGTACAGGGCGGGGAAGGCGAGTCGCAGGAGCGGCGTCGGCTTGGAGGGAGGCATAGGGAGGGAGCCCTGGGTGGGATTCCGTTTCGTTCAGTATCGTTTTCTCATGGGCAGTCGAGTGTCACCCTGCTTCAGGGGGTCTTCAGTATGGAGGGAGGCTTGGGTACATCAGCGTCAAACGCATCAAAGTCAAAAGGCGCTTCTCGCACTCAAAGGGGCGGGAGCGAGTCGGACATCGAGTCCATGGGCGGCATGTTGACGACGCCTTCCATGAACGAAACAACCTGGCCGCCGCACGTGACAAACATGCGCTCGGAGCCGCTCGGGGACGTCGACGGGCTCCGTGATCGGTGCGGGCGTGTCGACGTGTAGTATGTCGTGCCGTGGAGCCGCTGCGGCGAGCCGGCCATGGCGGAAGATGATGCTGGCGCGGTGTAGTGGCGCGGCGAGTGGTACGCCTTGTGCTCCCACGAGTCGACGCGCTGGCGCTGCGTGCGCTGGGCAGTGAGCTGCTTAAGATCCTATATGAGAAGCAAGCGTGAGTTGTAGCTCTCCACAGTCAACGAGCAGATCAGGAGGAAGAAAGCATACCTGCACAGACATGCCGCTGCGGATCTCAAAGGACGGGGAGCCGACGACCATGGTTCTGTGTTCTCGTCCTGGAAATGGGGGTTCTTGAGATTGTGTTCTGTGGGGGTTGGCGCAAATATCTTTGTGCCGCACCCCTTCGAGACTAAGTGGCAACGGGTCGGAACAAAAACAAAACAAGAAAATAGGCGGAACCCAAGTCCACTGTGTGCAGTCTCTTTCCTGGCTCCACCTTGAAGGCAGAAAAGAGAGCAAGGGGCGTTTCAGTCATTTCCAGGACTGGTGGTGAAAAAAAAAACAAAGATCGACGTTTCTGTTCAAATCCAGAAAGGAGCGGGGAAAGGCTCCCAGATGGCGATCACTTTTGTACAGTACACTCAGTGCTGAAACGGATCTTTCCATAACTGTACCCTTTTGAAACACCCACAAGGGGAGGGCGTTATCTTCCGCATGATCCGTGCACCGCGTGGGAACCAACGCTGGCCAATGCATGATTGATTGGGAACCGTAAATAGTCGTATGTGACAACGAGGTCCCCTCGCAAAGGGGCGTGCAAGGGTGTCAAGGGTTGCTACGCGACAGGGAAGAAACTTGCGATATTCGGACGAATCCTGGCAACTTCAAAGTCGTTCTGTTTTCCCCCGGAAAACGTTGCAACCAGCCAGTGGTTACCAACAGTAACTTGGCCGTGTCGTATCATTCCAGCGGGTGACGTTGAAGTCAGCGTGTTCCGTCGAAAGGAGTTCTCGCACTGGACAAAACTTCCATGGACCAGAGTCGGCCATCGGTTGGCAACCAGCTGACTATTCTTGTTCTAGTGAGAACGCCCACTTCGCCAAGACGCCCACTGGCTGTGAGGTGATCTCAAGCCGCTGAGTTATGAAATCAACCAATCAGGTTGGACCACGTCTCATCAGGTACGGATTTTGACCAATCATTCGGTATTGAAGTTGGTTACGAAGGCTGACGTTGACCATCACTCTTGGACTTCCACGTCCATGAGTCCTGCTGCTGTGATCTGGAATGACGCCGACGAAGGTGGCAAGTACGGGGACATGACCACTTCCACGCGGCGCTCTCCGCCGCGACGTGTTCGATGGAGCATCAATCTAGAGATACCGCAAGGCTGGTTCCCATTAGTCTCACGCCTCCCCCCAGTCCTCTCATTCCTCAAGGCACGCACCGCTGGTTGATGCAGTTGGACCAGGACAACCCCAGTGCGGGCTTGTGCTGATTGGCACGATTGGACATGAAGGAAACGCCGCCATCCATCACGTTCCCAGTGACTTGGTTGGTGACTACGAAGACCGCTCGGAACTGCGCGCTCAGGATCCGCATGCAGTTGGCAAGGTGGAACATCAGCCGCGATCTGTCACTCGCTTCCTGAGAGCCCGCATCCCCCGTCCAACATCTCAGTGCGCTGATCAACGAAAAGGATCAGCAAGTTCCACAGACAACGTACCTTGACGGACACGGTAGATTCTAATCGAAAGACGGCGGCGACCGAGTCGATGATCACCAGTTTTGTGTTGTGCTCTGCCAGGAGCGTCGGTAGGCGCGCTTGCTGAGAAAGGCATCACCACAACAATCGAGAAACATGAGTCCACGTCGAACATAGCACTACAGACAACACCTGAGGCTTTTACCATGAACTCCACGAGCTCCGCCACTTCGTAGATTTGTTCGATGAAGATATTGTCCAAGAATGACTGTGCCATGCCAGCACCGGCCATCTCGTCGCGCCGTCGCTTGCGAAGCACACCAGCGTACCGTTGTTGATATACGCCCCCGAGATCGTGCAAGCGCTTAACAGAGCTGAGCCCCTCTGTGGAGATGTAGCACGCCGTCCCACCTAGGCCGCCCAATGAAGGAGAAAGGCAGCTCTGGAGCAAAAGCTGCAGGCACAGCTGCGTCTTGCCTGCCGACGCTTCGCCGCAAATCTCCGTCAAGAGACCGCTCCGGAATCCGCCCTGCAGGACACTGTCGAGCGAACTGCATCCAGAACTGAGCGTGGCTGTGTCTTGCCCTCTTGAGCTCCACATGTCTAGCGCCGTGCGCGCGATTGCAGCCATCGTATCCTTGCGTGGCAATGAACAGCTTTTCCCGCCAAAAACTGTCTTAGATTGATTACCTCACGAGACATAATAAGCGAATTTCTGTTTTATACACTGCTAAGTGTATAAAACATAAATCGTACTTAGGAGGGTTGCAGGAGAATCGATTGGCTCTGGGCGGAATCGTGGTTTTGGCTTTGCATCGCCTCGAAACGGCGCACAGTTCGATTTCCAGTTGTGTCATGAAGAAGAGGGAGGGAGGTGATGGCATATCCTGAGGGGCTGATCATTCTTGATGGAAAGCATACCCAAGTCCAGCATCGTCTGGCCTGATCCCTCCGTGAACAGTGCGTATGAAAATTGTATGTGTGTGTATTGGTACTCGCTCGATCGGAACCGTTCTCGCGATTCCGCATCGAGCGTTTGCCGTCGCTTTGCATTGCAGCCAAATCTGCCACGGTTATTGACGCGCTTCCTCGATGGTCAACTATACTGCTATTGGCTGCATACATCAAGCGGTTGCTCATGATAGGAACCCTTCCCGACCTTGCGATCAGTGTTGGAAGGAGCCACTTGCAACTATCATATGAAAAGAACTCAAATGTGTCATGTTCCCTCGGAGAGTAGTACTAGTAATGGACGGGAGCATTCACCGCGTAAGGATCATGTGAGCTTTGCACCTGCGGGTGTTGCGGTGGGGAAATGGCGCGTTGCGCGTGAGTCACTGTTACATGCACCGCATGCCATGTAGCGGGGCGTACCCAAGTTGCTGGAACCAGCAGGGGCGAGTTCAACGGCGCTTGTAACAAGAGCGTGTGTCGCGCCGTTGGGGATAACGACTCGTTCACGTACAAGTCCATTTTCATTAGCGTACATTAGGAACTCGGTCGTTGCCGCATGCTACCGCATTGTCTATGGCATTCTTCTCGCACGGTTGTTGCTTGCTCATCCAGCGATATTGAACTTTGCTTTCCCATTCCGTGGTTTTGGTTCTCTGAATGTTAGGTTTCGTGTGGTGCACATTTCTCCATTTCCGATATTTCCGTATTGCCAGCTGCACGTCACCAGCAAGCCGGCAGATGGATGTCACAGCCCAGCATGTTTCATTTTCCTCTGCACGGCTCAGGATATAAAACAATCGGGTTTGGCTGGGAGCGGTCCGGATTCGAAGAACCCAGCCTCACCCCAGAACAGATTATTTGCCACACAACCAATTTCGTGCGATTTGTTGCAGTTGACGAGCCCAGCTGGAGATTGAGAGGAAGTTCCTTTATTTCCCAGAATCCAGCGCCTTTCAACACATACGCAATCATGTGATTGTCTTGCATGTTGGCACTGACCGCTGGGTGCATTCAGCGAGATAGTCGTACCGCCTCCTGGTCTCCAGGCTCGTGCTTGCCTTCCCATCGAACCCATTACTGGAACACATATCGAGCAAAAGAGAGATGACAAGAAGCCACATGAATCCAACACTTCTTGCTTTCGGTATCACAGTTTCCTGTGCATGGCCTCCAGCAAACATGTCTATTTCTTGGGTTCTCTTGCCTCCAATAAATCTGGTCTTCGAGAGAAGAATGTTTTTCTCTGCTTTCATCATGCAAACGCCGCGTGGCGCCAAAGCCGAGAATCGTGGTGAGCTTTTGCCACACAGCAATCGATCGCACCAGATTGGCTACAAAAGCCTGCTTTCCCCTACCCCTCCAAACCAAATCCAGAAAGCAGGTGGTCGACATCTGTGGCTGAGTGTTGAACCACCTTGAGTCTGTGCTTGTTGTTTCCGTTGCGCGACTTTATCGGGTATGTACGGAAAATCTGCGGCGCCTCTGCTGTTCCAGGCTTCCAGCAGTGGAGCCGTGTGGTTTGAGACCAAAAGGCGGTTTTCGCATAGGCGCTGGCGGTGCAGGGCAGACTGGAGATTCCGTCCGCGGCAAACACACATCCATAGCCAAGACAGACAGACAGCCCACGCTTTTATCGCGTTGACCACACGGTCGGTCGATTCCTTCCGTTGGGCCGGCTCCGAAAAAAAAAACTACTTGTCAGAGGAGTTCCCATAAAGTGTCAGAGTGGGCTCGAGTGTTTTGTTCTCACAACGTTGGTTCATTCCCACTTTGGCCCAACCGCGGCGAGCGAAGTCCCTTCCCCCTCTTTCCTTCACTGCTCGTCTCTCGGAAACGATAGACGCCCATCGACAGAGAGAGAGAGAGAGAACGCCATTTCCTGTTCCCAGCTCCGCGGCCAAGTACATTCCCTTCCTCGGGGTAATTTATCCCGTCCATCGCATCGACCTCCGTCCCATCGACCTCCAGCGGTAGTTCGATATTTTTTTCCCCTTCCCTCACGACGAACCGAGTCTCTGGATTTTGGATCTCAAACTTTTTCCGGACTCCGGACCCAATCCAGAAACCACCAAGAATTCCCCTCCTGCACACACGCGCCCGATAATGATCATGGCGTCGTTCCCCGTCCACGACCCGCTGCGCCTCCAACTCGCGCCGCCCGCGGCCCCTTCGCCTCCGGTTAAAACCGTCTCGGTCCGCATGAAGGATCTCCCGGGCAGCGTCACGCTCGAGCTCTCGTCCGACATCCCAACGTCCGTGGCCGATCTCATCACGCGCTTCCACGAGCACGCGTTTGCCAAGAGCTACGCCACGTTTGCGAGCCGCTCGAGCCTGTTGGCCATGCGCCCGCGCAGCGCCAACGACTCGGCGCTCCACGAGGTCGCGCTCACGTCGCTGGACGACGTCCGCGACGCCGAAGTCTTGGTCTACAAGCCGTGCGAGGAGCTACGGACTCTGGTCGAGACGGGCTGCATCACGCCCGTGCTCCAGCGCGCGCGCGCGCCGCAGTCGTCGTCGCCCACCATGAAGCGCAAGGGCCGCTCGGCATCCGTGGCCAACAGCAGCGAGCGCGTGCACCGGTACGCGCCGCTGCTCGAGAAGATGCACGTGTCGCCGCGCGAGCGCGAGCTCATTAACGACCACTTGCTCAGCGGCGACGCGCAGGTCGTGGACGCCATGGAGCAGTTTACAATGCACCGCAACCCCGACACGGTGCGTCGCGCGCTGCGTGGGCCCACGGGCAAGACGGCCGCGACCTCGCCGGTCGTGAGCGTCGACCACTTGATGGACAATCTCGCGTCGCTCGAGATGCAGTCGCCCGCGGGCATGCACCTCTTTGACATGCAGCACCAGTACGCGCAGCCGAATCCGTTTGTCTCGGCCGCCGTGACCAGCCCCGTCGTCACGCAGCCCGCGAGACCGTCCATGATGATGATGATGATGGACGACCATGACATGGTGGGAGGGGCTACTATTCCTGCTGAGACCAATCCGTTCATGGTGAGCTCGTCGCCCGTCGTGTCGACACCGAACAAGCCGCCGCGCAGCCGCACGCCCAAGAAGGCGGCGCGGCCCAGTCTGCTCTTCGACGACTCGGCGCTGACGGAGAATGCGCCGTCCGTGTTTCTCCACTCGATCAAGGAAAAGGCCACGCCGCCGGCCGCGCGCATGAGCCTCTCGCTCGACGATCTGGACATTGGCGTCTTTGACGAGCTGCAGCCGCAGCTCTTCAGCGTCGCGACGCTGCTCGAGAATGTCCCCGTCGCTCGCGATTTCCACGACCACTATGACGTGGGCCGCGTGCTCGGCTCGGGCAAGTACTCGGTCGTGAAAGAAGCCACGCGCCGCGGCACGGGCGAGCGCTTTGCCGTCAAGATTATCGACAAGAAGCAAATGCTCGAAGTGCGCTTTCTCAAGCGCGAGCTCGAGATTATGTTTGGGCTGCGCCACGACGGCGTGGTGCAATTATTGGAGCTCTTTGAGACCAACGACGAGCTCTTTTTGGTCATGGAGCTGTGCTCGCAAGAGCTCTTTGAGTACGTGGACCGCAACGGTCCGCTCGACGAGCCCACGGCGCAGCGGCTCATTGCGCGGCTCGTGGCGACTGTGGCGTACCTCCACGCCGAGTGCATTGTGCACCGTGATATCAAGCCCGAGAATATTTTGCTGCGTGGCACAGACGTCTGGGATATCAAGCTCACGGACTTCGGCATTGCGCGGAAACTCGAGGGGGCCAACCTCATGCTGACGCCCCACGAGTCGCTGTCGGAAGTCGCGAACCTCCACGATCTCCACGACGCGTCCTCGGTCGTGACGCGGTCGCGGGTGGTGCAGAACCGTCAGGCGCGTGCCCACACCAAGTGCGGCACGCGAGACTACGTCGCGCCCGAGGTCATGGGTGGCAAAGGGTACGGCACGGAGGCCGATCTCTGGAGTGTCGGCGTCGTGACGTATGTGCTGCTGAGCGGCTGTGCGCCCGTGTTTTTGCCCACGCAGGACGGCACGAAGAAGGTGTTTTTCGGCGAGGACTGCTGGCACGACTTGTCGAGCGAAGCAAAGTTGTTTATCGAGTCGCTGCTCGTGCGGAATCCAGAAGAGAGAAGCACAGCCGTCGAGGCGCTCCAGCACCCGTGGCTCCAGGGCGTCCCGCTGTGAAAGAGTTGCCCGTAGGGTCGTATGCTGATATTTTTTTAAAAGACTGTATTCTTCCAACCCAATTAGTATGGCTTCTTCTCATTCCAGCAGCTCAGAGGATGTAGATATAGAGACAATGGAATGGACGCAGTCATCCCATCGTGCCTTTGAATGCCGATCTCGAAACAGGAGCTTTGCGGTATAGGGCGACAATACTTGTGATCGCTCAAATCGTGTGCTTCAAGTTCTCTCGAGTCTCGTCAGAACAACTCATTTTTCTACGCAGTAATACAGTGTATCCGGCCATCAGGGAACACTCCATACAATGCGCCGTTCCCTATCTACCGTATTGACGTCGTTGCCTCGTGGTGGCTCACAGAGATCTCTTGAAGGGGTCTCAGTTGTGGACGCAGAGCCCTCCAGGGGATGGCTACACACATTCCCACATGGGTACACTTTGAGCGAACCCATTTTACCGGTGTTGTACCGGTATATCGATCTGGAGAGCTCGAAACGACACAAGACGCCTGAAAATACCTGCCACGCGAAACTCAGGGCGATGGAGGGCGTTTGCATTCCGAAGACCCACGGCATCAAGCGAAGGGGTCGAGCAACCGTAGCACTACCCGAGTAAAGGCACGATGGCGCAACAGGGGGCGACGCTGCAAAACTACAACAATGAGCTCGTCAAGTGCATTGAAGATCTCCGCGAAAAGCGCGAGGAAGTCAACCGCACGATGCTCAAGGACGAAGAGGAAAAGGCGAAGATTCAAAAGGTGCGTGCTGCTGGCGATGCCGCGTATGCCACCACCACTGATCGACTCGAGTGCCACGCAGGACTTGACGATTCTGACTGATCGGCTGAGCAAGATCAACGAGGCGCTGGCTCGCAAGATGCAGGCGCGGACCGAGTACGACCGCACGATCCAGGAGACCGAGGCTGCCTATATGAAGGTTCGTGTTGGATTCTTTGCTTCCGTCTATTGTATTCAGCGTTCAGTCTCTGAACTTTCTCGTCCGTGTTTGTTAGATTCTCGAGAGTTCGCAGACGCTGCTCCATGTGCTCAAGCGGGAGACCGTCCAGTTGACCAAGAAGAAACAAACGTCCTCGTAGCGAACGTCTCCGTGACTGAATTATACACCCCCTCTGCATATCTCCTATCAGTCCACCCTTTGCAATACTGCTGGTGCTTCAACAGATGCATTCCTCTCTGTGCACGGTTGGCCCTAACGATGGCGCACTTCCTTGGTGACGGGATCCACCACAAGCGCCGGTCGCCGATCTTTGCCGCGGCGGGCGCGACCGAAACACGTCGGTAAGTTGCCCGCGGACCCGGCACTGAGAACGTCCACGCATTGCTGTACTTTGCGGAGCTGGTGTGCGAGCAAAAACTGATCGCAATGCCGCGCCACGAGCTCGTCATAGTACGTGTTGACTTCGAGCTCAATTTCCTACACGACAGAAAAGAAAGAGGCAGATAAGTTACGAGGTTCACAATGTAGTCTACGATAGGACCACCCACCTTGAGGGCATTGTCCACGGTCGCAGTTGACTCGCCATGACGCAGTCGAAATTGCGGGGCACGCACAGGGTACTCGGGGGAAACTTCAATCACGGCATCCACATGGAGCTTGTCGTTCTTGAACGCGACGCTGAAATATTGGCTCCCCGTTGAGGCATGAGTCTTGAATAGATCGCGAGTATCCGCCGTCGGATGTGCGATCTCTTTCCATCCGGATAGCTTGGTCTTGATGGTCGTCGGGAAATGGCGAGCGAATGACGCATGCACAGGGGCATGCGCGTCGCCCTTGGCCAACGCCCCGAGGTGACGCTTCAGTTGTGTCGCCGCAGCCAAACGACGGATGAGCTGCTGGGTAACGTTGCGTACCGACGGTTCCGGACGTCGCTGCGAATCATTGGCGTCGCTACGCGGCAGCGCGTGGAGTCCACAGATCCACTGTGCCCAGAGGTACGGTCGAGACGCTGTCAATTCAAACGGGAACGAAATCTCGGACTGCGTTTCGTCCTCGGAAGTGAATTTGTACGCCGTTGCGTGGTTTGACAACTGCAGTCCATCGTCGCCTGGGAAGAGACTCGTTAACACGTGCTTGCCAAGGCTGCCGCTCGAGGGCGTGACTAGCTCGGCGGTCACGATTTGTGCCGTCGGGAAATACTGGAAGAGGACTGCAAATTCTTTCGTCTCAGCTCCCTCAACGTCGTCATCAACAGCTAGTGACAGCGTGAGCTGCACAGCCTTGTCCGCACACTTCCACAGTTCCTTGGGCTGACTATCCGCAGCTCTGTCCTCGTCAAAGACGCCTTCATTGTCGTCGTCGTTTGCGATCTTGACTTCGCTCATCTCCTTAATGATCAGCGCCGGCATGCCGCGCGGTGTCGGCTCGGCAACCGCGCCTTCCTCTTCCTTGTCGACGGCGACAGCATCGCCAACAAGGATCTCGCCACTTTCCACGGGCCGGGTCCGGCTCATCGAGGGCGACCGCGACGGGGTCTTTCCGCTCTCACGTTGCTTGGCCACAGACGGCGACCTGGACGGCGCCTTAAGTCGCTTGGACGGTGGCGGCTCGATCGAGTCGGTGTGGACACGCCCACCAGCGAGTAGTGCCCCCGGAAATTCTCGCTTCTTGACGCGGCCCGCCTTGCTTCCAAGTCCCTTGGCGTCCACAATCGAGACTTGCATCTGCTTGGCACAGCCACTGGCCTTCTGGTACGCTTGTAGTTCACAGAAGAGTGTGTACAGCGGCGCTGCGAGTGCGGCACTCGCTTCATGCTGGAGCTTGAGCGTCACTGTCACGGGCGTTTGCATATGCGACTGCAGTCCGCTCGTCGAGGCTTCGATCTGGTCGAGCTGTCCACGCAGGCCATCGAGGAAGACCTGTTTGCGTTGCGTTGCGGCCTCGACAATCTCGATCTTGGCCTTGACGTCTTTCACTTGGGCAACCATTCTGTTCCGAGCCAAATCCGAAATATTAGGCAATCAATCCTCTCTCTTTCTTTCTAGAGGAAGAGAACCATACAACGTACCGCTTGCGGGTCTCGAGTTCCTGTGTGAGCTGGTCGAGATGCTTGCGGTGGACGTCGGCGTCCACGACGATCGGAATCGAGCCGCCTTCAAACTCGATGCGGTCCATCTCGCTCGTGTGGAAGCCCTTGCAGCGCCGGATCTCGCGCACCAAGTGGTCCTTCTCATACAGAAGGTTCTGCAGCTGCAATTGGTGGGCCTCGACAACATCTTTCTGGTCCTGGACGCGCGTTTTCCACTCGTCGCCGGCGAGAAACGTGTCGCGCAGACCGGCTTTCATGGCGCTTAAAAGCACGACCGCTTGCCAGCGCTGCTGCTTGAGCTGCGCCTTGTCGATTTTACCAGCGGCGTGGGACGCCTCCAGCTCCTTCAGCGTGTTGCGGAGAGACGCACAGGCCTCCTTGAGCTGCCGCAGCGGCGCGACGCGCGGCGCATTCGTCTCGCTGTCTCCGCCCATTTCGTTCGTGGCGAGTGGGGTTTCCCCGTTTGGAGTGCGCTTCGAGCGACATTCCACCTCCTCTCTCGTGCAACATACAGAGTTGCCTCTGTTTATGTCATTTCTCGAACAAGTGTAATCAACCACGATGATTAGATACTAGAGGTGAAGAGATGTTGCACGAAGGTAATCCATAGCGAGCCACTCGTGACTTGTTGCATCAGAAGACCCGGGGAAACGAGTGACCGACAATGCTCCAGCGATTCGCGATGCGCGCCAAGGCGCTGCGCGCGCCCACGGCCACGCGCTGCTTTGCGGCCAAGAGTGACGCCACCGAAACTGTGCTGCGCCCCATCCATTTTGAGCAGGACGAGCAGGTACGTCTGCACTCGTTATTGTGGAGTCATTCCGTGACCTAACGCTGGCGATCCTGTTCTTCATGATGGTGATAGGATGCTGCGTCGCGTCCGTTCCGTATCCTAGGTGTGCGTGACGTTGAAGTGCAGGATTGGGAGTACCCGACGCGTGACGAGGCCGACTACAAGAACAAGAACCGGGTGCCGCGCAACCGCTTCCAGCACCCCAACTTTATCAGCCTCTGGGTCGACGACCTCAAGAAGACGGAGGCGTATCTTCAGAGTGAGAAGGTGCCGCTCACGGGCGAAGGTGTGGTCAAGGGCCCAGAGGGCCATGACGTGCTGGTGATCCCGCCGAGCGAGGACGGCAGCATGGAGTTTTTCAACCTCTGCGACAACCCGACGCTGGTCGAGCTCGTGCAGGCCACGGACAAGATCATCAAGGACTTTGACGCTGAGGAGGCTGAGGAATAGAGACACAGGCGCGAGCTGCTTTTTGAGTTCTGCTGGTCGTTCATATCTTGTGTGCGTGCGAGTGGATTGGTCTCTGATAATCTCGTCCTTGTATCGTTACCGTACGCGAGCCATGAAATTGATGGAGCGGTCTCTTCGCTGAAACGCACAGTATACCGCACGTACAGCTCAGCATGATGTCCACAACTGTAGATCCTCTCATAGCGTCCCATGCAGACGAGCTGGTGATGCATGCAGCCTCAATACATGTCACTATAGGAATTGTCATTCTCATGAAGGGTTAGTAGGTCACTCTGCTGAGTTAGTGACATCTACAAGTCACTCTGGTGAGTTAGTGACATCCTGTTGTTGGGTCCCGCGAAAAAGACAGCATTCAAAAATCGACCTTCCGAAAATGGACGACTCGGATGACGTGGCGTCGGCGACGGCGCTCGCAAATGTGACGACCAGAAAAAGGCGGCGGCGTCGGTCAAGTGGAGATGTGGACGACGTGCTGCTGGACGCCATGCTCCACGAGCTGGGCATTCCCACAAGCGACTCTAAGAAGAAGCAGAAGCCGCGAGAAAACCCGACTGAAGACGATGTCGTCGAACTGATCACGCCACCGCGACCGCCGCGCCGTGCTCCGCCCGCTTTCGACGCTGCATCCGGCGAAGAGACCAAAATGGAGGAGACCTATGCCTCTGGAGCCCTGGCGGACGACAGTATTTTGGATCTGACCACGCCGACGCCCCCATCGTCCAGGAAGCGCCATCGCCGACGCTCGCCCCCGCGGAACGCACGACAGAGCATTGTGGATTTGCTCTCCCCCGACAGTTCGGAAGCAACAGATCCGGATGACCTCGTGCAAGAAGGCGATAGTGGCGGTGGTATACCGACTCCACCGCGAGAGAAGGAGACCCAGCGAAACTTGCTGACGATGCTGAGTGATAATGACGGTGACAATGCCGATGGCGACGACGACAGCGAAGACGAGAGGATTCTGCGGGAGATCGCCGAGACGCAGACGCGGATGCAGCAACCAAATCCATCAGCCAAGTCGAGTGTTACCCGATTAGAGTACACAGAGACACTGGCCCAAAGGCTCCAGGCGAGGATGCCACAACGAAGACAACCCAGCAGCGACGACGAACCGAGTCTGCCGCCGCCAAAGTGGCAAAGACGCCAGCAGAAGAAGCAAGCGGCACCAAAGCCGGCAAAGGAAATCGTGGTGGCGGCGGTCGCGATGGAGAAACGACTCTCCGACTCGCCCATTGGTGCCGCGATCACAACGGCACTCGAGGGCAACACGTACAATAACAAACCCGTGCCGTTCGTGATGGAGCGACCATTCGCAAGCGACCTCCACGTGGTGCAGTGGGAACGGCGAGGCGACGGCAGATCCGGTGGCGAAGACGACTCGAGTCGGTTCGTGATCGCAATGCATTATCCGGCCGAGTCGTTGCTCGATCTCCTTGCAGACCATGGATACGACGCGCTCGTTGAGGCCGTGAAATGGCTGGAAGAAGAGCCGCTCCACGGTGGTGGTCGCAAGAAGACGGTGGCGTGGGGGTCCATGGTGCTCATTGTAGAAGGCATAGACCGTGCGCTGATTGCGCGATCGAAAAAGAGCAAGACCAGGAGCAAGACCCCGGCGCAGCCCAACGCAGCTCCACCGTTTACTGCCACGTTTAGCGATCTCCACGAGCTTGCGTTTCGGCTTTTCATGGATACGTCTGTACACACCAAGGTTCGTGCTCTCCGTGTTCGTACTGATAGCCCTGGCTTCGTGGTTCTAATACTTTGATTCTGTCAGTTTACCTGTGACACGGAAGCTACGGCCTCGTACGTGGCGCTGCTCACGCGCGAGATCATTGTCGCGGCCGTCAAGCAAACCAGCCAGGAAGAGTTTCTCGAGAGCGTGCCGCGGATCCATTCGTTTCGTGTGCTTCCTGGGTCTGGTAGTACGCTCAACCCGTTTGCCAACACGTGGCTGCGGATGCTTCAGATGATTCCGAGCGTCAGTGAAGACCGCGCGCAGAGTTTGTTGGACCATTTTCCGACTTTCCAGAGCCTGCTACGGGCGTACAATGACCCGTTTCGTTCGGTGGAAGAGAAAGAAGAGCTGCTCGCCGATAAGTTGAACGGCACGCGCCTCGAAAGCGCGCTATCGCGACGCATATTTAGAGTGTTTAGCGGATGGAGTGAGAGTGGCACACTGTGAAGTCATTGTGGTTCCGTATACGGTACTGTAGTATCGCTTGTCAAGTAAAATCCTGATGACGAAGGGACTGAGCGTTTGCATTCGTCCGTAGGGTCCCGTACCAATCATTCCGCCCCAAAACGTCCTTTCTTGAGTGCTACTGTATCGAAAATCTCATCGTGGTCGTCCTCGCAGGTCCGGTTCTTTCTTACACAACCGGCAATGCTGTCCTCGTCCTACATATAGTATGAAGACACGCGCCGCATCTCGCGTGTTTGCTACACTGCATGGTGATAATCATTGTGGTTGTGACGATGGCGTGGGTCCGCTTTCTTCGTACGCAGCGAAGAATCACTGCGCTGTGGGTGCGACATACATACGCCCTCCTCCTCCCATCAAGGCGACTCCATCATTGTGGGGGCAAGAAAGCAATTGTCAGAAGTGCACCCATCTTATGCCATAAGCTCAATTGTGTCGCAAGATGACCATCATTCTGGATACTGTGTCTTTTCGCTGGTGTTCTTTCTGGCGATTTCGGACCGTAACCCACCATGTCGCATTGCATAACTAACCAGCGTAACCATACTAGACCCATTATCTGCTTTCATCGGGTATTAGATTTCACTTGTATCCTGATTTTATCTTGTTATTATAATGGGGTGTCCAATTATGATCAAAGACTGTCGTATATGCATTTAGAGAGGTACCCGAAAATGATTACGCGGGGATCGGCAGCAGCCAGTTCCCGCTGCCATGCGGGGTGATTGTGGCTCACAAGCCACCGACCAGTCTCCGCAATCGTCGTCGCGCGTGGTTTACGTTCCCGACTCGGCCGCTCCGTTCATTTGTCGCGACGAGCGCACGCCGCTGATCGCTGCGTCCTCTTGTCCATTTCCAGTTCCGCATTCGCACGTCGCTCGAGCCAGCGCGTCCCGTGTGACTATGACGGTCGAAGCCCAGCCTTTCAAGCGCTTCCAGCTGCGCGACCGCGCCAACTTTATCACGTACGTCGGCACGGAGCTGGCGCTGCTCAAGAAGGAATGGAAGATCCTGCTGCCCTGCGTGATCATGCAGTGTACGGCATTTGGAGGTTGTGTGAAGAGCTACGCTGTGTGCATGAGGGGCTGACGCGCTGGCTCCTTATTGTAGACGTCCATGGTATTTTCCACAACATTGCGTACTGGATCCAGGGCCATAAGCTCTCGGTCGAGCAGCGCTACCCGCTGCACGATCTCGGGTTTTCCATCATGTCGGAACTCCAGTACGTCTCTATCACCCCGTCTCTCTCTCTTTTAACTGGCGCTGACTCGATCTCCTCGTTTAACAGTGGCACGGCCTCGCACTTGTCCGAGTACTTTGTCTTCGGCCTGGTGTTTGCCCCCGCGATCATTCTTGTGCTCACGATCCCGCTGTTCCGCCCGAACCCGAACAAGCCGCGCTACATGGTCATCGTGCTCAAGCGCGTGCTGTTCCATATCAGTGTCGCGCTCGCATTCCGCATCATTTCGTTTCTCGTCACGACGCTGCCGTCTCCGGCCGAGCACTGCCGGCTCAACTTTGACCAGGCGTGCCTGAAACAGAACCCCGGGGACTCGATCAAGTGTGTCATCCCGAACCCGGACTTTAAGCCGCCGACCACGGGCGAGTTCTTTACCAACATGGACGCACTCAACGGTATGTAGTGTTTTGTGAAGATTGAGAGAGGGAGACGCGGGATTCTAACGCACCTCTTTTTATTCTAGGCTGCGGCGACCTCATGTTCAGCTCCCATACCATCTACACGCTGTCGCTCATTCTCACCGTCAGCAAGTACTGGTGGAACAAGTGGCTCTTCGCCGTCATGATCTGCGTCCAGATCGCGATCGCCTTTCTCATT